>JUDQ01000088.1:0-103863 GCA_000812075.1 Scedosporium aurantiacum
CCCCCCCCCCTTTTCCCATTTCCTATATACCTCCCTATATTAGAAAAAAAAAAGATAATATAGACTACTTTATTTTATATTAATTACTAATTAAATAGTAAAAATTTTTAATTTTTATAATTAGTTATAGATTATAAAAATATAGTAATAACTTTATAAAAATATAGTAATAACTTTATAAAAATATATTATTATTACTTTTTATTAAAAATATAAATATAGTTAATTACTTTTTATAATATTTATATATATATATTATTTAAAAATAAAAATATTATTTTATTACTAATTTTTTTTTCCTATAAAATTTAAATAGGGTCCCGTTACAGCATGACCACTAATAATAAGACATGACCACTAGAAGCCGCTAAGGCCAAAAGAGGAAAGGTACTACACCCCCCATACATGCTTACATACAAATTCTTGTACCGGTCCTCTAACTACATTATTTTCTAGTCTTCATCTCCCATTTACCCTCTCCTCTCCAATTCCATCATCCCCACTACTCCATCCGGAAAGCAGGCTTAAGCTTTCCTTGAAACACCTCTACAAGCTGCTAAGTACTAGCAAGAAACATATCTTCTTATCTCGCCTATTAGAGGCCTTCTCTTGAGGTGAGAAGAGCAGTTTTCTCCTCTCCTAAGATAATACTGGCTTGTTGAGGCCTCTTAGAAAAGAATGTGAAGTTGGCCTTGGGCTGTAGGTGACTCTGAAAATCATCAATGTAGTCTGAGGAGAGGTACAAGAATTTATACGTAAGCATGTATGGGGGGTGTGGTATCTTTCCTCTTTTGGTATTAGTGGGTGTTAGTGGTCATGTCTTATTATCAGTGGTCATGCTGTAACGGGACCCTTTAAATAATATTTTATCTATTTTAAAAATGATTTTTAAAAAGTAGTTATATATTTAGCTACTAGGTAGGGCAGTAGGGGGGTAGGCTATAGAGGTAGAAGGGGGGGGTCTGAGGGGGGTCCCCCCCCTTATATTTAAAAAGGTGAGCCTCTTCTTTATCTAAAATGGGAACTGAAATGGGAACTGAAATGGGATCTGAAATGGGATCTGAAATGGGATCTGAAATGGGAATAAAATTGGAATGGCATTTCGGCCATTCTAATTTCAATATATGAACTCCTGAAAGCTACAAGCTTTCCTGGAGTTCTGCTCGCACACATCAAAATCAGTGTGAGCAGAGAGTATTTTAAGGAAATAATCGACCTACTTGTGATTGCAGGCAGGACAGCAATACCAAACAGTTGGGCGCTTATCCGCACTTCTCAACTGACGAGTAGTATCATATTCGACCTCCTTCGCACCACTCCGTCGGCACTTTTCCTCGATAGTAGGCCAGTCTGACTCCTCTGGGCTCTGAGCTATTGAGGGCGTGGATTGTTCGCGGTGCACCTTGGAAGAAAAACTGATGGTGGTAGTCATAGTGGCGCCAACTATCCTGTCTACTGAAAGAATGAATTGTTCAAGTTAGCTCGCATTCTCCCAAGGCGCCAGTGCATGCAAGTGCAAACACGAACTGGTATTCAATACGCTACAGCAGTCACATTTCACTTTCGACTGATGGTCTTTGGCCGGGGCAGAAGGTCCCCACAGCCATCGCAGAACTGGATTGCCATGTTGCTTGGAAGTGGTCGAGTTGGGAGGTGGAAAACGAAAGATCAATTGCATCTACTTCCAGTCGTGTTTCCAACCTGGATGTGTAGATCAATAATGCAGGAACATTCCATCCTTAGACTTAACGAGTTGACTGTGCTGAGAGAGCAGTGCGGGCGTCGCCAGATTCATAGAATTCTATGAACAATTCTAAATAGATCCCGCATGCATGGCGCAGAACCCGACGGCTCTGCTGCCTGCAATGGTGGTGTATGAAAGGCACTGGCGAAACCCAAAGCGACGAGTCTTAGAGAAGTTGGCGCTGAGCTTTGAGGCTCTTAAGGGCGCCATCTAGGGCCGACACAAGCTGACAACCGTGAACTGGGTAAAACGAGGAGGCGAGAACTAAACCCAATGGCGGCTATCACGACGACGAGTGACAGAATCCAGCTTTTATAAGCGGCTGAGGAGGAGCAGTGGCCGAGAGGATGGCTTTTCGAAGACGAGCCACCCGCCAGAAGAGGAGCCGGGCGACGGACAAAGTGAATGGCCCCGATACAGAGCCGCCCTGGCAGCCGATGAGATCCCCAACCACACCTTGATATGCTCCAGGCAGCGATCCACGGACCGATGTTGAGGACCAACATGTCGCAGGGAGAGATTGTGGATTCCGTCATGTCAATTGCGCAATTATCGAGGCCTGATGATGACATGGTATGTAAATCAATGGGATTCCTCGACAGATGATAATATACCAATAACTCGTAGCTCGGGCTTATTCTTCTCAGACAACGTGCAAGAGAACAGCTAATATCATGAACTGGAGTCTAAGGAAAGAACCTTAATGCAATACTGTGGGAATCATGACGGAGACAACCGAGCCTAGCCAATACAAGAACAAAAGGAACAGAAGGAAATCGTAATCCCGTCAAGCCTCTGCCGAAGAGTACAACACCAATGCCAACAATGCCTCAGTTCCGTCGGGTTCTTGTCTTCTTACCCACTGGAAGTTCTTCTTCCTCCTCATCTTGGCCCTTCTTCAGGTCTTCGGTCAGTTTCCACTCCTCCCAATCGTACCAATCCTCGCCGTCTGACAATTCGCCCACATGCCCCTCAGCCTTGGACCACCTAAGGACTTGCTGCCGTAGTCGGTCGGCCTTCAAGAGATCAAGGTAGAGCTTCACGGCTCCCCGGGATACCTCTTCTTGCTTTTGGATGTAAAGAGACAATAGATGCCGCACATTTTCGGCCTCATTTTCGGGGAGCCCCATGTCTCTATCCGGCCGCGGGTATGTCGGTGGCGTGAAGAGGGGATGAATTGGGAAATCGTCAGAATCTGTGTAAGCTTTTACCGACGGTTGCCCCACTTCGTTATTTTCATGGGAACCGCTGGGCTCCTCGTTACTTGTTGTAGGGTTGGCGTCATTCATCTCCGCATTCTCATTGTCAACAGCTTTGCCCGAAGCCGTCTCCGTACCCGTACTGGAATTGGCCTTTGTGCTCTCTTCTGTCTTCGCGGGGTTCTCCGACGGACCCGCCGTCGGCTTTACGTCCGCAGTTAACGACTTCTCAGCAGCCCCAGCCTTGTCTAAGCCGGCACCTCCTTGCGACCGGTCCAGACCGATATCCTTCCCTGGCTTCTCTTTGCTCGATGATGTATTTTTGTCTGCCTGCTGCTCCGGATCCACGTCTGTCATTGTTACATCATCGCCAGCCGCGGCCTTCTCAGAAGCGCCCTTTGCGGGCGACGTATCCGCTGAGCTGGACGCGCCGTTAACGGTTGGCTTCTGCTGGACATTTACGGCCACGCCTGAGGAGCCATCCGATGGCCCTGTTATGGCCAAGCGTTGCCTGACGAGATCTTGATATGCGCTGTCGTCTCGGTAGAGTTCGATGTCGTTCGGACTGACTAGTACGCCGCAAGGAATCCAGGTATAGTCCCCACAAAAGCCAGTCATGAGCCTCTTGGCCTTCCACAACGCACGTTGCTCCTTGCGCATCAATTCGCTAGCTTGGTTAGCCAGTTGTGATAGACTCTTCGATTTGTAGGCAGTCGCGAGGGCGGGGTGGTCAGCGAGGTCGGTGACAGCAGTCAGGGGCGCGAGGATTTCTGGCAAACGAGAGGGTTAGACCACGTTCTACTGGAGGCGAACGGAGAGGGGCGTGAGGCAAAGAGCTTACGTTCAAGGTGAACATTTGCGTAAGGGTTCATATCGGCGGCATTGGCAAGCGCGTCTTGAAGGCGCTCATCGTCATCCTCGCTATCAACTTCGAAGCCGTCGTCATCGATGAGTGCTGGGTTTCGGCTGATGATGCTCCGCCTCGTGCCAGCGTACTCGATCTCCTGTTTACAAGGTTAGGGGCTCGGTCGGATATATATAGATCTATATACATAGAGATATATGGTCGGTGGAAAAAAAGAAATATGTCGTTGTTGCATGCCTCTTTATACACTTCAGGGCCAGTTGGTGGCGCCAGTTGTCCTTGTCGGGTAAATCGAGCTCGTTTCTTCAGCTTCTGGCCGCGGTTGCCGTTATGGTCGATCGAATCGTCCGAATCGGATTCTAATTGAGAACTGCCTTAGTTTTCTGTCTCCTTGAAGGTTAAAGGGGAGGGAAGAACAGTAATGCTTACCGTATGTCTTCCTCTTCAGATTTCGCTTTATTGCAGCTATTGTTTGTGCAAAAATGGCTTGCTGCGATGCCATGGCGAATTGCAGGTCAAGCAATCAATCTTGAGAGGGTGTGGTAGAGAGCAGATGTCTTGTAATGTTTTAGGTGAGAGAGGGGCTAGATCTTTGGATATATACAATGGGAAATGTGCCGGCTGAGAGAGCTATGTGATATGAAGAATGGTAAACGTTGGGATCGAGAGGTGATCGCTGGGTGCTGTTCTTCGCGCGGGACCTGGGGAGACCGAGAAATCAATTTACGAGAGGCGGCGGGTTTTGGCGTTTGCGAGGCTGCCGAAAGTTGGCGAGCAAGGGTCAAAGTGGGCGTGAAAGAGCTGGCATCTGCACTGTGTGGGCGTCATGCCGAGGAAGGCACCACGTACCGGATGGGCACCATGAGGCTGAGGGAAAAACAATTCGCCGACAAGTGGAACATGAGGCGGAACAGTATTACGTCATCATCTCCACACTGTGGTACTATGTACCTCCTCTCCCAGTCCGTGCGACTTCGGACTTGCAAGACATCGCCATTTTATGTCATCTTGGAGGAAGAAGGAACAATGTGAAAGGAAGAACATTGAACAAGTTGGCGTCTAGAAAATAAATCTATTAGAAGAACATTGATTTTGTGGTCGTTGCAATGTCGTGGTAGTCTGCATGATTACATTTATTCTCCTTGTATCAACTGCTGGTTAGTTTTTCATCATTCCAGAGATTCGCTGCCTCACTCTCTGGATCCATCGTTGATAGGGACAAGTCCTGGGCGAACCCAATTCACTTAAGGAAAAAGAAAAAAAAAAAAAGCAGTCAGTAAGTGTTTGGTATGATTAAACTTGCACCTGGATCTAGAAGTGACGTTGTGATGAGGCTCAGACGATTACGTCACTGACAAAGCGACCTCACGACTGTAAACGCCTGATGGCAGCTGTGAATAGAAGAGCAGCGTTGGTGAGCAAAATCCACAGATTTGGCTCTATTGGTGGGGGTGCAGAGGAGCTTCGGAGCCGAGTCTGAATCCATCAACGAGGATTCGCGCCTTCTTTGGCAGGTTATATTCTGGCGGCCGATGCTAGGAGACGAGCTACTACTTACGAAACTGAATTTTCCGTAACCAGAGGGTTTTGCTTCCTGAAGCGCGCCCGGCAAGCCCTGTCCCCGTTCTAAACTGCCATGCAGCTCTAACGAGTAGGTGGAGGCCGTTTGGTTTGGTGCTCTCCAACACCGAGGCGGACCAACTGTATCAACTCTTCCTGCTAACATTTGCTTGCCTGAACTAGTGCAAGAACGAACTATAACGACTTTGAATTCTACACATCAGATCGTGGCGACGCCGTTCTCTACATAGACGCCTCCCCTGAGGGAGACTCCATTCGATACCATGGACGGCTACCCTCCAGGGAGCCTCGATCCCAGTGTTCCCTTTCTGGTCGCTTCTGGTCTTTTAGACTCCCCACTAGATGACGATGCTGCGAGCTCCGACACCGCGATTCAAGGAACGGTTCTAAGGTCCGAAATACCTGGCCTGACAGGGGAAAATGCCAAAGTTCTTCACGACTACCTTGGGGGAGTGGATGCGACATTGCCTCCATGGTCACTAGGCGACAAGAAAAGGCCTTATAGATATCGTGTTGAGTCGGTTGGAAGGGTAATTAAAGATCCATGTCTATACATACACGTGTCCGGCTTGGTTGGATGCTAATATGAAAGAGTAGACATATACCCTCCCGCCCAGACAGGCCATCCTCCCCGAAGGCATAGAGCTGCCCGAATCCGAAATCGTCCTGCATTCCCCGCTTTCGCCCCTCAGTCCGTCGTCGAGCCTTTATCCTGATGGAGTCATCAACACCGACTGGCTTCTAAAGCACCAGAGTTTTGTACCGAGCGTCTTCTTGTGCTTCTACCCCCTTACCTCGGATCAAGGCCGCGCAACTCTACTCGATAATCAGCTCAAGACTGATATAAACGCAATCAAGGCTGAGATAGCAAATTCGGGGTACAAGACGAGGCTGGCGGTCGCGTTAATGAGTGACACTTCCTCCGCGCCTCAATCTGTCACTCAGGGCATCCAGGAGCGACTGGAGAACATTCGTAAGGGAACCGGACTGGATACGGGGAAGTCCATTTTCTATATCGCGCCACGGAAGTCACCAGAGGAGCTTACCGAAGCCGCCGACACAATACTCACCGCCCTATATCCTCAGTCTCTTGAATATTATCGTGACCTCGGCAGACATGCGAGGAAAAAGAAGAATCGGGGGATCATCCCGCCACCGACGATCCCGCCAACTTCGGGCACCTCACAGACTCTATCTCTCTCTGGGTGGCACGTAAGGTACGACTTCAAGATGGCTGTGTTTTCAGAGTTTAGACAAGAGATAGACGTGGCCATGAGAACATATGAACAGGCCTATGATGAACTCCTTAGCGAGGAAGTCTGGGATTTGATACCCAGCTGGAGCCCGAGGTGGAACGAAGCTCGCCTCCTTTCGGACATCATTGCTATCCGTGTATTACGTTGTTTCCTTTGGAACGAGCAGACTTCCATGGCAGTTTCGAGGTGGCAGGCGCACCGTGACCGAATTGGCGAGTTCATTGACCAGCGCGGTCGGGGGACTAATAACTACGGTTGGAAGGCCTGGGAAACCCGTTGGTCCCTTGTGATGGCGAATCTCATTGAGAGAATGGACATTCCCGGGCTTCATCCTTCTACTGGCCTTCTCTATCTCCCGCCGGAAAAGGGCCTTCCTCGAGAGAGGCTTTACCCCTGGGAGTTCATGCATCACACCGGCTATTGGTACCGACAGGCAGCATGGCACACCGCCGCGCGGCGAGCCTTGGCATATTCCATGCCGGAAGAGGATCGCCGAGCCCCCAAGAGCTCCCCGGCTGCCGCTTCCACCAACGCCGCCTATACCTATGACACCTACATGTGCCCCGAACCGCACGTAGAGTTCCCCCTGGATAAGCCGGGCGTGGACTATTCCCAGCTGATAATCGATTGCCTCATGGCTGCGAGAGCCCAATTCCATGCTCGCGGGCAACACCGCTTGGTCGCGGAGGTTTCCCTCGAGTGTGCGAAAGAATCGGCGAAGCTCGAGCAGTGGGAGGATGTGATAGCGCTGTTGCGGCCTGTTTGGGAAGATATGCCCTTCCGAAGAGAAGGGTGGACGGATATCGTTGAAGATGTCAACTGGACGCTCAGGGCGGCGGCTGCCCAGAAGGGTTTGGGAGACTTGGTTCTCGCCATTGATTGGGAGCTCTTGCACAAGAGTGAGTGTGATCCAGTAAAAAAAAAAATAAAAAAAAATGACAATTTTACTTGGCGGAGTTATTAACAAGTGCTTAGGGTTCACGAGGCGTAAGAACTGGAATTATGACCTATCAAAGTCGCTCGAGGGTGTTCCCTTTGCTTCCAAACCATCCGCCAGTCTATCAGACGATACAATTTCGTCGTTTCTGTCCTCCTCATTTGCCTTTAGGTCAGGCGAGGGCAAGGCTGGAGACGTATCTACTGCACAGCTCATTATCACTTCAGACGCATTCCCTGACTCGGCCCCCGTGTCGATATCATCACTGAAGGTCGAATTTGAAGGAAACTTAAGGGACATACTTCTCACACATGATCCCGAATCGCCTGAGAGCAACATGGTTAAGGGGAACACGGTGATATCAAAGATTACACTTAAGGAACAGGATACCGAGACTCTGGTGGAAGATAACGAGGAAGAGGAGGAGGAGGATTCAGTGGAAACAATATTTTGTGGCACTGCAGATCTTACATTGGGTCCTGGACAATGCAGGGTTTATGAATTGGCGATTCCCCTCCGCGAGCCGGGTGAAGCTCGTGCTTCCTCTGTCCTAGTGTCTGTTGATTGCGAAGGCTTCAAACTCGATTACAGCATGTCATTCCCGGAGATAAGTCCAGGGATCGCCTGGGTGGAGCCGTCGGGCTTCAAGAGGATAATCGGCAGGCTAGAGGCGCAAACGATCCAAGTTCAGCCCCGGCCTCCCAAGCTGGAGATCAAACTCCTGAACAGTCTAGAGCAGTATTATGCTAATGAGGCCATCGCTCTCGAATTTGAGTTGGTGAATGCCGAAGATGATGACGCCATCGCGAAACTCGACATCCATGCGTTTGGAGACCAGGTGCCTGGGGCCAGGGTCAAGGTGCTGGAGCTGCCCGAGATCGTCTCTCCCGCCAACGAAGAGGCATCGAAGCTTGCGGGTGTAAGTATCGGCACAATTGAGAGTTCCGGCAAGGTCGGGGTCCAAATCCATCTAGACGAGGCGCCACAACCGACATCTTTGGAATTCAACCTGAGGGTCTCATATCACCTTGTGTCAGACCCGGGGACTCGCATCTCACAAAAGGAGTCGTTCACTATCACGATTGTCAGTCCATTCGAAGCCAACTATGAGATGGTACCGCGGCTGCACAAGGACCCGTGGCCAAGCCTCTTCGATCCGGATACGATCCAGGACCTGTCTGATGATGACGAAAACGAAGCTGCGAAGCCGGCACTTGGGCTAGCGCAGAGGTGGTGCCTCATGTGCCACTACGCCTCTTTTGCAACAGAAGAGCTGCGCGTCGTCGGCCTCGACGCCCAAATCGCCTCCAGCAGTCCCGGAACGCGGTGCGCGACTAGGGGAAGGCCTTCGCCGATACCAGACGAGGGAATGGCCGTCCAGCCGCGCGTGATGCACGACGTTGAGTTCGACATCATCGCGCAAAAGCTCAGTCTCGAAGACCGTGCCCCCGCTCGCGTGGAGGCGGCTTTCATCATCAAGTGGAAGCGGCCCGACAGCTCGACCGTCAACACCACCACTATGCCCGTCCCGCCTCATACCGTCCTAAGCACCGAACCGCGCGTGCTCGCATCCCTCTCGGAGCCGCGTCTGTCCTCCTCGCAGGAGGCCTCGGACGTGGACGGGCTGGTCAACCTCGATGTGACGATCGAGAACCCATCGAGCCACTTCCTGACGTTCGGGCTCACGATGGAACCGAGCGACGAGTTTGCGTTTTCGGGCGCCAAGAAGACGACGGTTCACGTGCTCCCCGTGTCGAGGCGCACGGCTACGTATCGTCTGCTGCCGCTCGTGAGGAACGACTTTATAAGGCCTGGTTTGGTGGTGAGGGATAAGTATTTCCAGAAGGTGCTGAGGGTTATTCCGACGGAGGGGATGAAGGCCGATAAAGATGGATTGCTGGTGTGGATACCGGGGGATGATGAAGATCAAGACACGAACGAAGATTGATCTGATCTGGGTGGAGGAGATCGGGAGGTTTTTCCCCGGGGGGAGATATGCATAATGAATGTAGATAAAGTAGGTAGCGCATTATAAGGAAAAGAATAACCGGAACATTTTTCTAGATCCAAGTATATCGTCTATATCTCTATGCTAGACTTTGGAATACACGCTGCTCAATCGACCTGATCGTGTGTAACCGCAGCTATCAAAAACGTAAAACGAAAATGTTTTTATTTATTTCCCCCTTCTTCTTGTTGTTCTTCTCATCCTTTCAGATCTTGGCCTTGGGCGCCCTCTGAGGAACTTTGAGATACGAAGCCCACTCCTCGTTCAACGTCGTCTTCTCCTCCTTGCTCTTCGCCTTCCACTCGTCAAACTCCCTCGCCTCGCCCTCCTTCCACCTCTTCACCTCCTTAGCAATCCAGTCAGCAGCTTGACGCGCGCACTCGCCGGGCGCCTCCATGGCGACGAGGTGACCCAAGCCGGGAAGCATGACCTGCTTCACGCGACCGAACTGGATGCCGCCGCTGCCTCCCGTGCCGGCGCCGGTCATGCGAAGACGGCTGGCAATGGAAGGCGGGTGGGAAAGGTTGCTCTTCTCGCCGAGGACGTAGAAGACCGAGGGTCTGATGTTGCGCATCCGCGAGAGCGTGAGGGAGGGCTCGGGTCTGCAGAAGGGGAAGACGGGGAAGTGGTTCTCGAGATCGACATCGGGGGCTCGCGTCCTATCCACGAGCGCTTCGCCGCGTTGGTCAAAGGCATTCCACGTCGGTCGCAGGAACGTGAAGACCTCTTGGTGCTTCGTCGTGGTGAGCGTCACCTCCTTACCCGCCGTCCCCGCGTCGACGTCGGTGAGTCCGTGGGTGACCCAGGCGTTCAGGACGCGCGGGTCCCAGGACTTGTAGAAGGGGGACTTGGCGAAGGATTTGGCGGCCTCTTCGCGCGAGGGCCAGGTTTCGCGGCGGCGGAGGGAGTGGGCGGCGGGGCTCTGCTCGAGGGAGCCCGGGGTGGAGGCGTAGGGGGATATGACGGGGTCGAGGAGGACGAGGGAGGTGAGGAGGCGCGGGTTGAAGTGGGCTAGGTTTGTGATGGCGGCGCCGCCGAAGGAGTGGGCGATGCCGATTATGGGCATGGGGGGGCGGAGGTGGTTGACCACCTGGAGGATGTCTCGGGTGTAGTCGAGCCAGCTTGCTATGGGCGGGGGAGGAGGAGGTTAGCATAGCCTTGGGTGAGGTATGAGTTGAGTGTGAGTGTGAGTGAGATTGAGGAAGTTGTGTGAGATAATAGTGTGTGTGAGAGTAAGAGTAAGAGTAAGAGTAAGAGTAAGAGTAAGAGTAAGAGTAAGAGTAAGAGTAGGAGGGTGAGAGAGGCAGGGAGAGAGAGGCAGGGAGGAGAGATTCATCGAAGGGAATGATGAAGACGAGGGATTGGCAACTTACGATCGTTGCCGACCACGTCCCTATTCATGATGCCGGACTGGCCTTGCCACGCCGCATCGGCAATGATGATGCTCCGTATCCGGAAGCCATGGTTCTTTGACTCGCGGTACAGATCCTCCCAAAGCGGTTCATACAATTCCTATTTTTTCCACGAGCAATTAGCTTCAACTTACTCCCCATATAACACAGAGTCCTCCATCCCAACAGCGCCAGAACCGAGGGGTTCGTTAAGAGGCATATTCATCTCTCTCCAAATTCTTGTTCACCCACCTTGGGAAACCCATTCGCATGCGCACCCAGGAGTGTCACATCGCCCGGCTGGGGATTCTGGTTATCCCTGGGAATGTACTCCTTCACGGCTAGGTACAGCACGTCATTCTGGGAGTTAGCCAGCGCGTGGGGGTATTCGCGGATATGTTGGCCGGGCACCTTGTGCTCCTTGACGATGAAGGGGAACGACATGGCGAAGCTCGTTGTTGTCGTCGATGTACTGCTTGTCCTGTTTCACCTGGGCGCTTTGCTTGTCCCGAACTTGATCACGATTAAAAGGTACAAGAGTGTCTCTCCTCCAATCTCAACTTGAAGAAGAGGAAAAGTATCAATTGGTACAAGAAAATGAAAATGCGAAAATAAATACGAAGTAGATTAAGATTTGTACAACAGCGACGCGGCCGAGCTTGCTGGGTTCCCCGGATTTAAGTGGGAGAAGTGGTTCATGGTTCACCTTCACCAAGTAAACTCCACTATCCTTTCTTGTTTAGCGGTCCAGATCTGGGGGGATAAATTGATTCAAGGGTTGCCCAAATATTGCCGAGGCTCAATGGCACGACTCCGAGTTGCGCTCTCAGGGACAGCGCGGCACTTGAGGCCGGTTTGCTTAATAAACATTTTCGACTGTTCCAGATTCCAGATCGGCACTTGCAGAGTTCAAGTGTTGCGCTTCCATCGAACTGGAGCTCTGAAGAGACACCAGACATCAACGAAGACATGCTATCTCAAGTAGGTGCGCCTTACATTGTTGATCTAAACATTGAGAAGGGTATATTTCTTGGCGTGTTGTATTATTTGTAGATTTGTTAAACAGAAGACAAAGAGTGAAAAAATAATAAATAAATAAATAAATAAAAATCAAAGAATAAAACAATCAAATAACTGCATTGGGGGCATTTCCTTGTCTGTCACAGCTTGACTCTCCCATCCATTCGTTCCACCCGAAGAATAGTGTAGTGTGTGGAAGTCACTCTCCTCACTCCATCTCCTCAGCCACCGTCTTAATCTTCTTCGCCCTAAATCCAACCACCGGAACCCTCCACCTCAGCGCCAAACTGCTCAACACAACGCTAATGCTACTCAACGCCATCGCGAGCGACGCCCACACTGGATCCAGCTTGACGCGATCCCCGCCCGCCGTCCTGATCGGGAACAGCACGCCCGCTGCCACGGGAACCGCGCACAGGTTGAACACGCACGCCCAGCCAAAGTTGAACATGATGCGCCGGAACACCGCCCGGCTGAGGTCTAGCAGTGTGACGACGGCCCGGAGGTCCGACTTGACGAGGACGAAGTCCGCCGACGAGATGGCAATGTCACTGCCGCTACCGATGGCGATGCCGACGTCCGCCATCGTCAGCGCCGGGGAGTCGTTGATGCCGTCGCCCACCATCGCCACGAGCGCGCGGTTGGGTGCGGACTCCTCGTCGCCGATGCCGCTGTTGTTGCTGTTGTTCTTCTTGTTCTTCCCGGCACGATGCCTGAGCGTCTTTTGTAGATATGTAATCTTGTCGGCCTTCTCTGATGGGAGGACGCCGGCGATGACGTTGGATTCGTCGATACCCACGAGCCGCGCTACCGCCTTGGCCGTAAGCGAGTTGTCGCCCGACAGCATCCACACTTGTTTGCCGCTCTCCTGAAGCATCTTGATGATAGGCACCGCCTCAGGCCGGATGTGGTCCGAGATCGAGAGAGCGGCTCCGACCCTCCACGCTGAGTCACCGCCGGGTTGCTTAGTGGCCACGAGAGCTATGGACTTGGCTTCGTTGCTCCACTTCTTAAGCAGCCCACCGACCTTGTCGGAGATGGTGACGTCAAACCCGCGTAGCAGGCCTTCGTTTCCGACGAGCATGCTCCAAGACTTTTCGACGTCGCCCATATGGTAGCTAGCCTTCATCCCCTTTCCGGGAACTTCTTCGAGGTTCTCGACGACAACCATTTCCGTACTCCGCGAGGCGCAGTACGCAGAAATAGCTTTTGCGATCGGGTGGCTGCTGTTGTCCTCCACCGCCTTTAGAGCAGCGAGCAGCTGAAGCGCCTCGTCGTCGTCGACATTTTCGACATCGGGATATATCACGGCATCTGTGATTTTTGGCTCGCCACCCCGCGTGAGAGTACCTGTCTTGTCGAACACTACGCAGTCAACCTTGCTGGCCTTTTCGAACGCTTCGCCGCCGCCCTTAACTAGGATGCCGTTCCTAGCAGCGAGTCCTCCGCCGACAAAAATGGCCGTCGGCGCCGCAAGCGCCAAACCGCACGGGCAAGCGACCACGAAGACGGCGATGGCGAACTGCAAGGCGAACGCGACCCAGCTTTCATTGGCGTCGACGTCGTCGGGCACGGCGCCAGCGTATCCCACAGCAATCCAGATCACCCAAGTGATGATGGCGAAAAACGTAATGATAGGCACAAAATACGACGTCATTGTATCGGCGATCTGCTCCATGGGCGCCCGCTTCGTTTGACCCTCCTGCACAATGTTGACGATCTGGTCGAGCATCGATGTACCACCGACCCCCGTGATGCGGATCATGATGGGGCTTTGCTTGTTGACCGTTCCTGCGAAGACCTCGTCGCCAAGAACCTTGGCTACGAGGCGAGCTTCACCGGTAAGGCTCGATTCGTCAAATTTGGTTTCGCCCTTGACGACTGTGCCGTCTCCTGGCGGGGAAGCTCCATTAGGGACTCTCACAAAGTCGCCGATTTCTAGCTTGTCGACGTCGACGGTAGTATCATGCTCCATCTCTTTATCCTTCTCAACTAGAACCGCAGTATTAGGCTTCAACTTACGCAGCATATCGACGGCATCCCCAGTCTTGGACTTGCTGTAGGATTCGATCAATCGACCTGCAAGAATAAACAGTGTGAGGAAGACAACGGTATCAAAGTACACATCCTTGTCCTTGAAATGATCGGGCCGGCTGGCTGCGGCGTAAATCATCTGGATGACCGACGAAAAATAGGCCACTGTCGTACCCAGGCTGATGAGCATGTTCATGCTTCCGAATGTGGTAAACCGCTTGATCATGGGAGTCCTGCTGCCTCGCTTCCACATTGCCCTAACTTCCTTGTAGGACCTGACATGGAATATGTCGGCTCCAAAGAAATAAGTTATGGTGGCAAGGATACACAGGGAGACCTGCGTGCGTGAAAGGCCCGATGTCCATGGCTTCATGAAGTAGTGCTTCGTCGCGTTATCACTCGGCACTAAGCTCATGTAGACGATTCCGATGATGAATGTCGGGATGGCAACGATGAACGTGATGATGAGTCGTCGAATGAGCTGCAGCTGGTGTCTTCTGCGAATGATTTTGGAGCGTTCCTCCAAAGTTGGGGGGTGGTATATCGAAGCCTTGAATGACGGATCGGCAGCTTCTATGGCAGAGAGAATATGGCGGATGGTAAAGTTTGGGGCATCCGGGACGTAGCTGAGTTTGATGATGGGAGATTGGATAGTTGCAGGGGTTATTATTTTGAGCTTGCGCTGGAATCCGTCGAGAGAGTGTGACAGGCGGTCAGGACAGTGCTGGCAGAACAGGCCATCAACCATGATTTCGACGGTCCTCTCGTTCGGAATCTGCGTCTTCTGCTTGTCTAGACTGACGACTTGGTCCAAGGTTGCTTCGTAGCCCAGGTCCTCGATGCTTTCCGCAATGTCGGCTGCTCTTCCTTCTTCCGTAAAGTCGACAGTGGCGCTATTGGACACGAGGTTGACCACCACTTTAGATACCCAGGACATCTTCTTGAGCTCCTCGGTGATTGTATTGACGCAGACAGCACAGGTCATGCCCCCAACGGCAAACGTGGCTCTCCACACGGGCCCACTCTCCAGCTCGGAAATGGACGGTCTTGCGGATGTGGGTGTTGATATGCTGTTTGAGCTTCCAGTCTCCGCCTCCTTCTTCAGCGCTGAGCTTGGACGTAGTCCATCTTCTGCCTTGTCACATGGTTGACCCTCTCGACGGCATTGCTCACAGTTTTGCAAATGAGCACGGTCCTTTGCAGCACGAGTATGAATGGATAGCCTCCTCGAGTTACGGTTCCACAGCCATCCATCCATGATTCCTCCCCTTCCCTCCTCCAGGTCGTGAGCAGACTCGGCCGAACTGGTACCTTGCCCTCCAGGGTTGTTCAGGAGACGACGTTGGGTTTCTCCGTCGACGAGAGCGGTAGTGGTGATGGCCTCAATCTCGAAGCCGACGTCTTCAAGCGCGCGTGTCATGTTCGTTACACTTGCCCTGGCGGTTGGCCTGTGTTCGACGGTAACCACCGACGTGACGATGTTGGGGGAGACCCAAAAAATGTCCGGGTCACATGCCTCGTGCAAGACATCTTTAATAGAGGAAACACAGGAAGGACAGTGGAGGTTGGCGAGTAGATATGAGGTTGTGACGTGGGCATTCCCTTCGGGTGGGACACCCTTGTGAACCGGCAGCATGGCGAGTCCTGAGTAGATTGCCGTTTCGGGAGTCAAGGGAGTCTCGGCTGGGGGCCAAGCCGGTCAAACACTGATGTTGCGACTTTTCCTTCGCTAGTTCGAGATTGTTTTGGGTAATCGTCAATATCGACGTACTGCACGTCGATTTAGATTACACTGGCTGATTGATTCTCTGCTCGGGTGTCCCTTGGCGTATGAAGGTCGTTCCGGCTGATAGCAAGGTACTTTTATGCCGAGAACCCGGGGGTGGGCAACCACGGAGTTGGTTACGCAGGCGAGTCAGTAGCACCGCTTCAGGTCTGTTCCACCCGGCGGCGTTACAGGAGTAATGTATAAATCGTCAGGAAATTCAACCCCGAAAAAAGGAAGAAGAAAAAAGAAGAAAAAAGAAGAAATAATATCGGAGGACAAGAGTCTCCCGGTCTTTCCCCCCTAAGAGAGAGGTACGGCTGATTTCGCGTTGGAGCTTTCTTAGAAAAATAGAGAGCAGCGCCTCAGGTGTGTTGAATCTACTCTTGTAAATCGGACGGTGTCTTTCGATGCTTATTCGGGAGCAAGCACTCCGCCGTCGAGCGAGTCTCCCACTAACAGACAGAACGAGCCCAGCTACCTAGGAAGACGGCCCGTGTGGGTGTAGGTGTGGGTTAGCTGACCTTGTGAAGGGACAGTTGATATCAGGCTGAAGGCAATGGGGGTGGAGAGGACAGCTTCAGTGGAAGCTGCTGGTCGCTTGGCCCGGAAACTCGGTATTGCGCTGCTGCGTCGCTTCTGTATGTTCCGCTTTGAGCTTTGAGGGGGGCTTGATTCGTGCCGATCTCCAGAGAGAAGGGCCGTGGAAAACCTGGGGAATGGCGAGAATTATCCGTGGAGGAATAATGGTAATGGAGACAAGTTCAATCAACTTTTTGGCGGTACCGCAATATGCAGCATGAGATCTCCGGGTGTGGCTATAAAAAACGATATTCCAAAATTCCTTGGCCCAAGCGAACGCTAGACGAGTTGATGTTGTTTCGCTACCCAGTTTTCTCAGTTTGAATGGAGGAAGTCGTCGATGAGGTTGATAGGAAGTCCAAATGGAAGGAGGAACTGTCTTCTGGAGTGTACGAGCTGTTCCTTCCCGATGCTCGATGCTGGGATCAATGTAGGGATGTTGTTGACACTGATTCTGATTTTGACTCTGATCTTGACTCTCCATCTCGGCCAGTGTCTCGGTCCCGGCGAGTTCTTATAGTTAGAAACTTGATCCATTCCTGACGGCAGATTTGAGATTCTAGCACTTTTTGCGCTTTGCCTTGTCTGAGTATGAGACGATGATGGATGCATGATGGCAGGGACCGCACAAATAACGCAGCTGCAGCCCGCACAAACTGCGCAAGGGACGACGCTAGAGGCTGACGCCACTGTCGGTATTAGTGACCATGTTAGCTCGATTTGTGCTTTAGTGCCAGGGGAGGGCAGAATCACCGCAGATGACTGGTTGCAATTGTGTGCTTTTTCAATCTGGTGCGAAGCAATTGTTTACACTGTGCACCTCTAAGACATTTCAATGTTGATGATTGCTCAGACTGTTCGATGTTGTATTGGGTGATCAAAATTAACCCAGCGATCTGTTCTGAGAATAAGAATGCAAGCAAACAAACAATACATGAATTGGATAATACTGCCGAGGTCAGAGTCTCTTTGAGCCCTCGCATTCTACTTCGTACGTGTAAGTCCTTCCTTCGGCTGGACTCTCCGAGTCTCCTCGCCAAGATTAGCAATGACGACTATTCCCACCTCTTGGCATCAGAAGGTCCCTTTTCTCAACTTCTCAACTAAACTTAGCTTGGAGGACTTTGTGCGCCCGCCAATCAGAGGTTCAACCCCACTGCAACACTAAACGCTAACCAGACCTCCCTCCTCTCCAATCCCCTTGAATTTGGTTTCTTGACCCTTCAATGTTGTTGATTGTACCATACCTACCCTCGAATTTCGTTTCTACTTCATGCCCTTAGGTCGGACAGCACATGTGTTGCACTACTCCGCGTTGTCCAAGATCTGCTTCATGACTGCTCACAACTTGCTATTGAGGGGGCCAGATGATCTACTTTGTATGATCTAGATGGCTCTTGAGGTCCTGAAGGATGCTCGGGAATATCGCCACTCATCAGGCCTGGGCGATCATCTTTCGGATTAACAAGCCATATATTAAAAGTAATCAAAACTCTCCAAGCATGCACCAAGGAACACAGTCACTCCAATATTGCTGTTCCATTCGTTTCTACTCTCGCCATTAATGGATTTTTCTGCAGACCTGCCATACAGTAACACTTCATCAATTACGATACCCTCCTTTGCATATGTGTTGATTGAGCATTGGAGGCAGAAAGAGTAGCAAATTGATTTGACATCTTTTCTTCGGTCGAACCTCTCGCACAGTGTCGCATTACCAAGCGGGACAACCTGCAATAATTAATCTACGACTCATTGCTTCACACTTGTCGTCGTCTAGTGTGCTGACGTCATGACTAGCCATGTCATGGACCGGCTCCGATGTTTCGGGGACTCCCGCCGCTCCTATGTTTGACACCCTCTTCGAGATGTTGGCGCCCTTTGCTGAGGGATACAGTCAACTTGGCACCTACGAAGTTGCGGCTATTTTGCGAAGCAAAATCATCTCCATAGCTTATTCGGGAAGGATCCATTCCATTCTAGGGGCTTCCCCACACTTTAAGCGACCGGTCGACGGACGAAGGAGGGCAACTTGAAGTAGTAAAGGGAACCTTTTCTTACTTCGTAATCTTAAATCAGGTCCCGACATCTGATCGAGATGACGCCCGGCACGTCCAAGAGATGTAGCCTGTTCCCCCCCTGCCGATCTCTACGAGTCATGGGGTCTTGGGATTAATCATGGCATCAAACTGCATCAAACGTGGATACTCTACACCAGGCCCGAGATGCCACCTAGACGAAAAAGAAAAGGGGGCAGATGGGGAAGGTGCCGACTGTCCTTTTTATCTACATCCTTTCTCTTCGATTTCTCTCGCCTTCAAGCGGGCTGTCAAATTTACAAGAGGCAAATGCAATGCTCTGGTATGATCCTATAGAAACATAGATGATGATACTTGTGATATTTGATCCCAAGCTTGGCAAAGCAACAGAGCGCTAGCACATCGTCCCGACAAACCCATCGTGATATTAGCCAAACCATCTAGATATTGACCCAAGACTTCTCTCCTGATGTCTAGCCCCATTTCTAGCCGTCTCAAGCTAGCCAAGACGGAAAATGCTTCAAGCATGGTGCCGCGCGGGAGAGACGGCTCGAAAAAGGGAAAAAAAAGAATAACCCTCTCATTTTCCCCGCCGGGAGGGTCTCGGTCGTCTCGATTTAGTCTGGAAACGAACCATCCGATATGATTTTCACTCTAGACTGCTTCCGTTTGCGGATGGGCCATTCGGACTTTGTTGGCCCTATGTCGGGCGAGACGGACGAGACGGGCGAGAGACGTAAGTTCCGGACCCTTCGGAGCCGAGGACCCAATGTTGCCTCCAAGTGATCCATCCTGTTTCCCCGGGTTTTTAAGGAGCATCCGAGTTCGCGTCACCGGTGGGAATCAGAGTGTAAAGGAGCAATATGCGCCACGTGACGCATTCAAGGGGGCTTGGAAGTTCGATGGAACAATGCGAAGCGGCCCAGGGTTTTTTTTTTTTTTTTTTTTTTTTTTTTTTTTTTTTTCCAACTTTGTCTCTCTATCCAACTCGTCGTCATCGTTGTGCCTTGACCGAACCTTAGATTTCTAGATGATCTTTTTCTCCCGTAATTCCACCATTCTGTTTACTATTCATAGCAACATGCCACGCAATGTTCCCCGTGCTCTTCGGGGTCCGGCGTCCGGATGAGCCTATTTCGCCGTGGTTCGATGCGAATGTTGCGTATCTCGGACACGGTCACCCAACATCTCCGTAGCCCACCAAGCCACACTCGGACAAAATGCTGACAGCAATACAACCGCACATTGGCTCTCTGCCTATCTGCATGTCTCTGAGGACTTTCCAGCTCGCCAACGCTCACGATGTCTCCCCTCCTTATTCCTCGTAAATGACATTCAACGATGCGTCTTTAATGCGATTTTTCTCTCGTATCTCCCACATCTCCTCATCTTCCCATTTTCCATAGTCATACCCCCAATAAGGCATTTCGGCCGATAGACACACCACCTATGAAGTCACCTAGGAAGTAGTGTACACACCTCATCTTCCCCCACTCCGAGTTCGTCCCACACAAAATCCGGACTCCTTTCTCACCCCGCGCACCGAAGTACAGGAGATCGGGATATCAAAAAGACGACCACCAGGCTCCGAGCACCTCTCCCCCCTCTCCATTTTTGTATGTAGGTGGTTACATGATATTTTGCGCTAGGGCCTCAAAGTCCTCACGATTTGACGGAAATGCTCTGCCCACCAGCCTGGGACGGCAAGCAAGGTTTCATTCTTCAGGCGACGGAAACTTCTACATTGATCTATTGATTCTTTCCCCCCAATAGCCGCGTCGATGAGCCCGAGCTTGTCTTACGTGGAGCTTAGGGATCTTCCCTTTCCATTCAGTTTGCCTTTGTTGAGGCGAGGCTTTTAGCACATTCCAAGTGTCCTTCCCTTTACGTGGCTGAGGCGCAGCGCCCTGTTTATTTTCCCACAGCAGCCCGGACGGATACTCGCGGTTCATGAGGGGAGTCGAAAGGAATTCGTAAGCTGTTTGACGATATTGTAACTCCTTTGTATGGTTCGATTAATTGATGTATCGTGAATGAGCAGTACACGCCCCCTTTTAAGAGTGTGGCGGCGGCGACTCGAGAACGCGGACAATAAAGTCGAACAACGGAGATGCATGTCTGTCCAGCATCAAGAGCATCATCGATCGCTTCCACATGAGAGTGGAGCTTTCCAAACGTCCCGGGGGGCGCAAGGCAACAAACGGCACGCCACTAGGGAAGGTTGCAGGTAGTACAAGCATTGCATTTTGCATTTTAGGAAGATGCAATTCCCGTGCAATTGACTGCGCCGCCTGCGCATCCCGCACTTCCACTTCGATATCAATATGTAAATTTCCGCTCCTTCCCAAAAAGATCTCTCGGGTTTTATCAAGGCAGACTGTTTGAATCGAGAAGAATATCGAGGTAATTTCGCCGACAAAAACCCAGAAATCTAGAAAGTGCAATGCCGGGTTCACACTCGAGGCTGACTCCTTGAGACTTCCAAGATTGCCCACTTACACTCACCCCATTGATCAATATTGCTGAGTGTGCCAACAGAAATCCTTTGGCCACATGGGCCGCCTTTTTCGTACGAATCGAAATCGGTCTCTCATATTGGCCAACTTCGCCTCCCTGTGCAATTAAGCAATTTAAGACACTTCGTACTCTTAAGAAAAAGGAAAACAGCCCTCGAAGGCATTCCCCTAATTCTTATTTTTGGAAGACGTCAAGGTCCACCCCTTCGAGGCTCGTTTCCAAGCCCTCGGGTTTTGGGTGCTTACTTACTTTAATGTTACTTTTGCTCCTTTCCCCTTTGGAGCTTTTTGAACGCGTTGTCCTCTTGGAGGATTATTTACGTGCTCGGGCGACGAAATGTTTCGTCTTACTTACGAATCTTGCCGGTCGGGCGTCTTGGCGGCAGCGGCGCTGATTTTTGAAACGTCACCCGCTCCGTTGCTTTTGCTTACTTGGATGACGATATCAATAGAAGCAGTCGCAATCGCAATCGTACCCCGGCCATAACAATAGTAATCGGTTTTACTTCCATTTATAGTTTGTAGTAGGAAAAAATAGAAGGTCCCAGCGATCATCTCGAAACAGGAGAGTCTTCTTCTTCCAAGAATGGGTTGATGGGTCCGTGTGCGTAATAGGACCTACTGAGCCGCAACGTATTGACGTGGGTAATGAATGGATCATAGATCAATGGATGCATAGAATCCTTCGGTGTACTGCTTTTTTTTTTCTTCTCCCGACCGCCAATAACCCGCATGGTTTAGTTCCTTGACGATCGTAGTAAAGAAATAGCTAAGCAACCAATTTCTCCAACCGACACTTGGAGGCATTCGATAAGTAAGCTTTGTGCGTAAGTCCACGCAGTCTGAGGGCTCAAGATGAGGACATAGATCCCCATCGACACCAAATGCCAATGACCAAAATTAAGCAGAGCTGTATTAATGCTTCCAGCACTAAAGGTATAGCCTTGCCTCGTACTATCCTCAAATGGGCGATATCGCGCGTTGATGACGGGGGACAAAATGCAAGGATTACGGATATGACTCTCTGTGCGGATGTCTCGAAGACGTTTTTTTCTCCATCAACACCAACAAGTGTGTTCGAGTCGCAACATCGAACCGTATTCAATCGCTCAATGTTACTTAATGTTATCGACCTAAAATTACATAGTTTTCACCATGCCAATTGCCATCATGCCTGAAGGCCGGAGTAGAGCGTGATCTTCCTTGGGGATGGAATGTCACTGCCATGGGCGAGGAACTTACACGATGGCGGTGCATCCCCCATCCACTCCCTCAGCCCTGGTCTGCCATTTTCGGCGGAATGGGGGATTTCGGGGGAATTTTTCATCCTTTTTCTCTTTCGAGAGCTGGAAAGGCTGAAAACCGTCAATGCAAAGCACAAGTAGAAAAGGTGTCTAAACGCCACTAAAAAGCGATCCCAACACCTGGAAAGGCAGCCTCCTTGGCCGATCCGGCCTTGTGGATCGCTGTTGTTCGAGTCACCGCGAGGTTTTCCCCGCATCCATAGCCACCTTGCATCTGGACTCGATGCTAATGAAGTGGGCCAACTTGTTTGTTTCCCATGTGCCGGACGTACTTCGTACTTCGTAGGAATGGACGCAATCAATATTGATCTGTTGACTGCCTCTGCGCTTGGTGGAGGATTCAATATTCGTCCTCACTGCCTGGTGTAACTGTTGACCCTTGCTCTCATCCAACGCAAGGATGACCAGGCAGCACAGAGATCCCCAACACAACGAGACAACGAGGCCTCAAATGACAAGGGTCGTCAAGGATGGATGATAATCAACGAAAACAAGCTCCCGATCCATGTCTTCCATCGACCACCCAGTAAGGGCTCATAAAGCACGATACCGAACCTGTGACCCAGCGGTATGTGCAGTCTATCAATCGTTTGACCCGAAATATGGGGGACTCCTTTGTTCCCATGGACGGTTCCAAGTATCTACCACGACCACAACGACCACACCATCCCAGAAATCAAGAACCATAATCCCAAAAAGGGCAAGTCGCCAACCATGAAGAAAGAGGAAAAAAAAAAAAAAAAAGGCTCCCAAAACAGGCGGTCAAGTGAAGCTATCTTAACGAAATATACTACTTCCGTCACCGCCGAATTCCAAGAGCTTTTTAGATTTGATTTTCCCCACCCCTCGTGTCCCCTTTTCCCCGCCCTCAGGCGAGGAGCCTAGGCTCCAAAGGAGGTGAAGCGGTCGAGGTTAGTTGCTCGTCTGTTCGTGAGAGGTAGCCGAAAGGATCAAGATCAATCTCGATAGGCTGCTTCTGTTGAACCTAGTTTTATCAAACCCCGCCAGTCAACAGCTGTTGTGAGCCCCCCCTCTTTTCCCAGAAGGCTGGGGCTGACCTTCCTCTGTTTTTCCAACCCCTGCTCCTCTAGGTGTACACCCAGCATCGAGTCTGTCCACCCATGCCCGTAAGACCAGGGATGCATACCAAAGAAAGAACCAAGCCAAGATCCAAAGATAGTGTAGTGTACTTCGTAGTTTGAAAGAATTTGATCTCTACACTAATAATCACCGCAGATCAAATGGAGAGAGAGGGAAAGAAATAGGGAGAATTCCAGGTCGTAAAATCCTCACCCGATATCAAACTAGACCCATCCCAAGCCTAGCTTCTCCACCTGTCTTACTCCCTGGCTCGAAAAAAAACAAGAACAAGAACAACTCGTTCGTACCTCGTGATCGTCCGACGTCTCCGCTGATCCTTCCAGACACACCCTCCCCGATCCCATCCCTTTCCCCTGCCTCCTACCACCCCTCCAGGTGAAAATGTTTCAATGTTTCCAAATCCAGAGCCACCTGAGATTCATCCAAGGTATATACACAAAAAAAAAGAAAAGAGAAAAACGTAAGAAAAAAAAAATTCAAAGGACCGAGTTACCCAATTATTGAGTTAGTTACCCATGCCTGTCTTATCTTGTGCAAGTAGACTTCAGAACTGCAGGGTCCAGTGCATCTTTGACAACCAACATTCTCTCCGGTTCCGTAGCACATATTCAATCAACTACTTCGTACATGTAACGCCGCAAGAGTAAAAAAGAAGTAGAAGAAACCATATGCGCGGGACACGGGGCTAACAGACCTGTGAGCCGAAACCCTCCAAAAAAAAGAAGGGCCTATTTCTGAACCCCGGGACAAGGAGGGCCCTATCAACACCAGCCTAGATGACACGCATGGTCTGCCTCGAAGGGGCCTCGAAAGGGCCGCTTGGCTTGTCGCCTTTTCTTTTTCTTGTTTCTTGGTTTTGTTTTTGTTGGAAGGGTCGAAGAGCGGGTTGCATCGCTTTGTTTATTTACGTCCTACCTTTTCATATTTTAGGATGCGATAGGAAATGGATCAAGGCGGTCTTCGACGTTGGATGTCTTCTGATGTTGGGTGGGGGGAGGGCTCGTGTTCACTTGTGTTCTTCACAGATGGCTTGTTCAAGTCTTGTGATTCTTTGATGTATTGTATTCATGTACTACCTCGCTTTCCAACATCATTCAGATTTCTAAGGCGACGAGAGGGAATTTCACGTCTCACAGGCGAGGAGGGGAGATATTTGTCTTGTATGAAAACCGGAGAAAGGGAATCGGGCACGCTTCGCTCAGAGGAGCACCCTTCCCATCTCGTAATATTATTGAAGAAGAGAAAGATATTTCAATGATATGCGACCATGTCAAATGGGTTGATATCTTGATCCGTAAAGCCACATAAAATATAAAACACCAGCCCACTCAGTAGAATGTAGTAGGGCTCCAATATATCCAATCTCGTCCGAAGATGCATGCCTACCCAAAATGTGCCGAGTATCCCAAAGGAGAGAAAATAAGAAATAGAAAAACAACACCTCTCCCTGTAAGTATGCCCAGTGTTCCGTGCTACCCCGTTCGTTTCCAAAGGCGTACCCCGAGATCCCGTATCCCACTGTATCTGTCGTCCCTCTCGAACCTTTATGTATGATAAAAAAAAAAAAAAAAAAAAAAAAAAAAAAAAAAAAAAAAAAGACCGATGCTGATAAACGAATGAATTGCCGACTCCACGCTTTTCGAAATAAGATGTATATATAGGAGGGAATCGCGACAGAAAAAAGAAAAAAGAAAAATAGAGGGACCCAAATAACGCCATGTAAAATGCCAATGTGCTCTGCTCGGGTATCATGATGATCTATCGCGCCATCATCGCACTTCCAAAGACTCTGCTGAATACTCCCCGACTCGCGCGAGGAATCTTGGTTGTCCTATTCTCAACGTTGTGGGCCATGGCCTGCTCGGGTGTAATCTCGTAAGGAAGGAGCCGTTTCCTCTGACCCTTGCTGGTGGTGGTCGTTGGGTACTCGTATCCTGCGTAGTGCGAGGGTGTGTACACAGCAGTATAATCGACGGACTCAACACTGGTCGGGGTGGTAGCCCGCGAGCTGGGTCGGCTGCTCGTCGAGGAGGCAGAGGAGCTGGCGTAGCTGAGAGGCGGGGGGCTGACAGAACCGGACGAGGCCCTAGTGTACCGATCGGACTGGGAGTAGTATCGAGGCGAGTACTGCTGGGGAGACGAGCGCATAAGTTCCTCGTGCCATGCGAAGTACATCCTCCGGTTATCATCCTCGAGCTTCTGGCGCATAGGCTCGAGGTAGTCATGCCAGGTGTTGTAGAGGTCTTCCTCGGAGAATCGAAGATCAAAGTCGAGAAGCTGAAGGAGTTGCTTCTCCATAAGATTGACTTCAGATGTGCAGAAGCCGAAGTGGTAACCATGACCATCCATATTAGTATACTTGGCCCAATGCTTGTTCTTCGGGGAGATGTCGTTGACGTATTTCGCGGCGAGGATAAGGCAGGCGAGGAAAATGCGATGCGAGGTACACCTGAGACCCCGCGACATGGGCTGGAGCTTGTTCTTTAACCTTTGCAGGTAGATCAGAGCAGGCATAAGGGTGGCGGTCTGGACGTTGCTTGACCGGACAAGTTGACGAATGAACTGCTCGACGGTCGGGAGGCTAGAGTCTTCCGGTGACACGGCACGGAGCTCGGGGGTCGTGGGTGGCGTCGGAAGGTTGGTCGGGGTGTGCTTCCGGACTTGGGCAGGCATCATATTCTTGTCGCAGGGAATGACATTGTCGGCTGCCTTGGCGAGGTGGCTGATCATCCTCGAGCCCACTCTGCTACTGATGAGATCATGGAGGGCGGCCTCCTTGAGCTCTCCTCTCGTGAGTAACCTGGTGGACTGCATTGTTGTTGTATGTTGTTATGTTGATTGAAGATGTGGGCGGTATGAGAGAGGTGAAGAGGTTGAATGCAAGAGATCGCAAGTGTGGGAGTGATTGTATGTATATAAGTGGGATGCACAAGTGGTTGAAGTACTTGTTGAGTGTCAAAGGATTGAAAGGGAGGGGTGGGGTGGCGGAGGGTGGAGTCGACTTGAGAGGTCGTGGAGAGATGAGGTGCAAGAAATAGAGGAGGTGATGTTTGGAGGTGGGAGGCTAGTTCGATATATATCAAATGCCTCGGAAGGAGTGGCTCATGTGTTCCCGAGCGGATGACGGATCTGAGCTACTTGTTTAAGAGAATGCGGGTCGCTGGGCACGAGGCTGAGTTGGGTTGTCAGTTCCACCCTGTCCAGACAGGGGCACAGCAGTACAAGGGTGGGTGGAGGGGTGGGTGCTGGGTACCAAGGGTACTTGGATACACTAAGCCTGAAAAGGGGTGGGAGGTGGTGGGAGGGGTGTGCTTTAATGGCCAAAAAGGGGGGTGTGGCGAAGGAGCACCCGGCGTGGTAAAAATGCCTGCAGACCGCGGGGCAGGGAAAAGAGTCAAGCAAGGAGGCAGGCCAAGTATAGAAGTACTTTGTATCCAAAGATACGTACTGTTCCGGGTCTGGCGAGGTTATGACTTTAACGGGATGTCCGACAGGGGGTGGGAAGCTGCCAAGAAGGGAAGAAAAAAAAGCTTGCGGTGGCGCTGAGGAGGGACCCTGAGCAGCGTGGATTCTAGTGGGAAAGGCGCACTAAGAGGTCGATAATCGGCGTTAGTGGTCGCAAGCGAGCTGATGGGGTCCAGCGATCCCAATGTTCAGCGATTGGTCAGGTCGGGCTGGGTCCAAGTCTTTTCGAGTACGAAGCAGTCGTCGTAATGTGGCTTACAACGCAGTGACCTGAGCCTCTCCGAGATTTCGTCGTCTCGAAACGGTTGTCGGGAATAGGGAAGATGCCGAGAGGGCGTTGGCGACAAACAGAAATAAGCAAAGATGCTATGAGATTACACCGAAATCTCACACGAAACTGTTATACAGTCGAGAAAATCAACTCTAAGAGGATAGAGTGATTCCGAACCGAGCTGCAAGGTAAAATGCAGGGGAAGGAAGAAATGAGAAAGAATGAAAAGCAGCAACCCTTTTCTTCTCAAGGCGATTTTTCGGAATGATAGCGATATCGAGAAAAGGCGAGATCTCAAGAATTTTGCAAAAACTCAAAACTTTAGACCGACGTTGAACCTTATGTCCAACCAAAGGGGAAAAGACGAAAAAAAAAATTCAATTCTCGATGGCGTCTTGTATCCGTCTCTTTTCTATTGTTGTGGCACCAAAGTCGTTGTTGAGTGGCAAGTTTCGGCTCCGTTGGGAAGGTCAATAATTGTCGTGTTCCTTCAATACGGGGGAGCAGCCGGCAGATACGAGGTTGACAGGTTCAGGTGTCGAATAGAAATCCGAGAAATTCTCGTCTGCAAAGACAAGTAAATCAAGGGAGTAAAACAACCAGGGAAAGGATGAGCAGCTCTTATTATATGCAAGATGCTGAACCACCTCTTTTTTGTTCTTGAGACGAAGAACTTCCCTGTTTGCAAAGGAGGCGGGTGGAGAAGGTGGTTGATATGGAGGCGGGGATAGGAAGAATATCAAAATGGATCCTCTTTGTCCCAACGATTGATGCTAGTGATCTTAATATGGCGAATGGATGGCGGGGCTGTTTTGTCTCCAAGAAAGTCCCGTGGCCAGCACAGAACAACAGAAAAGAATGACGAGTTTATCAAACGAGAGATATAATTGTACGGGCGGATAATGAGACGACAATTATGGGGGCCAAAGGGTGAAAAGCCACGACGGAATAAGAAACCACGATTGCTTTGTTGCCTTTGGGATTTCCTTGTTGGGTCTATGACTCTCGTCGCAGATAGAGACGGTGGAACAGACTTCCGAAGGATGGATTGATGACGGACTTGGGTATTATTCCCGCACGATGTCTCCGTGACAGATAAAATAAGAAGGGACTCGGATTGATAGAGATGGTGATGAGGTTGGATTTCTTACTCCAGAAAACAGGGAGGAAGCTGGTGTATATTTAGCTTTTTCAGGATCTCATGCTTCTTTGGTGGCAGCTCCTTCATTGCACATCTCGAAAGATGCACCTCCCCATAGGTACAGCATTTCCTTGCTCCATTCTGCTGTGCTGTCGGCGCCTCTCGCTCAAATGGGGTAAATGTGGGGATCTTGAGACCCGTCATGTCTTCCCCTATCCTTTCGCTATGAGACAGCATGGTAACATTTAATTTTTTTTTTTTTTTTTTTTTTTTTTTTTTTTTTTTTTTTTAGGTTCAGGTTTGCAGCTACATTGTCTCAAAGGCGCCCCGAGGATCAATGGCGGCCTCTGGAAGGACAGGAAACGACGCGCAAGGCGGGTTTTGGCTGGAGGAACACTCGCCCATCCGATTTGCCGTCGATGTTTGAGAGCCACTCGTTTGTTGCTGACAGGCCCGAAATCTAACCACCCGCAGCAGCATCGAATGTATCAAATGTTCTTGTTTTGGGGGCTCGAGACCCATCCATTGCTGGAAGTCGTGCCTCGTCGCCTTACACGGGAGGGACCCACGCGGAATGAAAAGGCGACTGGCAACTGGCGACTGGTGACTGGACACGAAAAGACACGGGGCCTGTCGAGGACAAGGATGCTGCAAGAGCGGGCTTGGTACCAATGAGCTGGCGACCCGGCGACTTCTGACTGGCTAATATCGCGCATTTCACGACACCAATCCACCAACACCGCGCTCACAACCCAAAGAAGTCACGGTGCGCCACGAGCCACACACGTCGAATCGCCTTCTGGGTGAACTGGTAGTTTTTGACCATCCCTTCGCGTTCATGCGCTCCCATTGGTGGACCGGCGTGGCCACCGCCTAAAGATTTGAAACAGACGACCTCCCAACAGGGGATCATGGCCAACTTTAACTCGCCGCGATTGCATTGAGGAGAATCAGGAACAAGGGCCTCCAAGAAAAAGGACCAAAGATCGAAGATAATCGCTCGTCCATACGGGTTGCAGTTCCTTTGAGTGTACGGCGCAGACTGCAATGTAACTTGGTATCGCCTCTCGACTATGTATTCCATTCGACTAGGCATCATTGATCCTTCGTAGACTCACTTGGGGTCGGTAGTGCATTTGCATTGGCATGGACATGGACGATGGACTGATGCCTTAATATTACGCCATTTCTATTTCCATTTCTTCCCGAGATCTCGGGCTAGGGATCCTCCTCCCTTCCTAGCCCGTCGATCCTCTCCATCTTGACAGGAAAGTAACCGGGGCGGTGAGCCACATGCGATCCCCTTGCTTGCTTGGCTGTTGTTGTCTCCCTTGATCTCACCGCCGCTAGCTATTGGGGGCCATAACCCTGCGCTGTGCATTCTCGTCGTTGTCTCTAGGCAGCATAGAAGATCAATTCACAGGAGAAAACTACTTCCGACTGCCCAACCACTGGCGTCAATGCCTATCCGAAACAGCCAATCAACCTTCAAGACACCGCTAGCTAAAGACCTGTCGTCCAGTGAATCAAGGCCCAAGGCCACTTTACCAGCCTTGTTAGCCATCTCTTTTCTGAAGTACGACATCAATAGGACATGGACCCGATAATTCGTATTCATCCCCCCCTTGGCTGGTTGAGCTAAAGCAAGCTTGGCCTCGAAAATACGGACTCCATCATCAAATGGCCGTAGCAGTAAAATCACTGCAATACTTGCAATCAAATTTGATGTCTCCTCAACCCGATTTAATGGTTTCGGTCTTTTATTGGTAAGACGTGGTCCGCTTCTCAGCCATAAAATGTTGTTGGCCTCCCTTTTAACGACCTCCCTTCCCATGCGTTGTTCTGTTTTGCATCTCTCGCCCTGCCCATTTTATCCAGACCACTTACATCCCAGAGATCTGTTATCTCACCATCCACATCCAAGCCTCATCCATCGGCCATCAACAAATAACAAATAACAAAACAACAATGGCCGAGGCCATCCATAACATCGTCGTCTGCCATGGGATGTTGAATCGCTCCCGTGGAACAATGGCTGGGTCGCCTAACTTCACACTTCGTAATGCCATCTGCCCCGAAACCTGTATCACTCAATGAGGCAATGTGGGCCGCTGTCAAGTCAGACCATGGTTGCTTTTGAAATTCTCTTTTTGGTCTTGAGATGCTAGACCACGGTTAAATTCTTAGACAGCCCGAGGGCCGCCGCATACTCTTCCTGTGCCATCGTGGATGCTGCTGAGCCTGCCAACCTCCGGAATCAGTTCGAACCGCATGACGCTAATTTAGTTGGCCGATACCGAAACTCGGGTTTAGACATCACCAGTGACACTTTTGGTGGTTGGATTGATTGGAGGCTTACACATGCATATTTACCGGAACATTCGGTAGTTGATATTTTATCTTTTACTTTCTTTTGGCTTAACATCTGGCCGGACCTTCGTGACGCTTCGGTGATCAACACAAAGAAAGGCATTGAAAGACAAACGGCTCGGGGCGCTTAAACGTTGACACTTCAAAAAAGTCCCAAGATAATGACACCCCTAGGCAACTTGGCATTGGAGCGGGAGGTGTATGTTCATTGATGTTGGTCGAGCACACACAGACGGACCAGGTTAACATGGAGCGGGGAAAAGGCATAACCTTCTGCTTCGTTGGTCGCCAAGTGCCCCAAGTCGTCCAGATGATAGCCTCCCATCGAGATCACCAGAGCGGATTCGCATCTTTTCCTACTTTCGGGTTTATAATTCGTCTTTATCACTAGGATCTCTGGTATCGGCGTTGTGGCTGGGTTGAACATCCAACACAAGCGGTCGATCATCTCGGCTGTTCCTGAATTTAATTGAGCTTTGAGTGGCATCCTAACTTGACAACGAGAGGATTATATTGTGAAATGAGTAGAGATCGGCTGGGTCTCGCAAGATCACCGAAATCCCCCTCGAGTCCATTAAATCCCACGTACTTGCCATGAGATTGCACCTGCATCAATCTCTTTATGCCAGCGAGTGAATAATAACCGTCTGGCGGCAAGTGCCCGCATTTAAACCTGGGGTGCTGCACCCGTGGATCGACATTGATTCATGCCGTCCATCTCCACGCTCTGTCAATCCCAACCAAAGTTTTATGTCCCAAGAACTATCTCGTCCACTAAAATATTCAAATCAAGATCCCGTTGTGCAGCTTGGAGCCTCCTTTAGCGAACTATGCGATAGAGCTTCATCGCCTTCTTCAACCAAGACCAATGATGCGCAGTGCGCCGATCACTATCCTCTTGACGGCTTGTCCCAGAAGGAATTCTCCTAGGTCTCACATTTGGCGCAGATACGAAGTGGATGGATGCCCTCCTCATTTAATCCCGCAGAATCAATACTTCGTACGTGAGGACAATGTTTCTTGTGGCGTCCGGGAAGTTGCCGGACAGCGCATAGTCAACCTCCCGCTTGGGTTGTAATACATATTGACTGCGTTGGAATGGGGGCTACGTATGGGCTGATGTCAATATTGAGATTTCCTTGCTTTTCAGCTTTCGATAACCTTTTTCCCTGTCTGGGAGAGCTGGATGTCTATTTCGGCGATTTTTCTCAGTGATCGTCAACACGAGCCAAGCTAGCACAGCAACAAGGGCAAAATGGTAGGCATTCCAAATTATTGATAGACTTCGTAACATCCAAGTATATACAAATAGCTCGTCGGGGTGATCGGATGAGTGAAACCAATTGATGGTGGCCTGTATCAATCGAAAACCCCAGCTTCGCCAAGTGGCTGGCCCTTTGGGAATGACCATCGACCACCTGGATATCAAACACACCACTACAGCTACTGGTAGGTCAAGAAATTCACCTCCACCGACGCTATTATAGTCTCTCTCTTTGTTAAAGGGACGGCTTATGTATGGCAGGACGGGAGAGCCCCAACCAACCCATCCTCGAGTGTACTTCAAAAGTCCAACCATCATCGGGTCCTTCTTGATACGAAGTTGAGGTTTAAAGCGAGCGAATATTAGTTTGTTCACTAGAGCGCACCATGGCGTTGCATCGTCTTCACACCAACAGCCTCACCTGGTCCCCCTGCGTAGATGTCGTCGAGGACACTAAGACCAGTGCACCCCAGATCCAACTTCTGCCCCGCCCCCTTACTTCGCGGCTTGAAATATTCAATATTGATCTACAAAATATTACCAAGTACAGACCAAGTCTCCAAAGTACGAGGTGGCTTTCCGTTCCTGGAGAAAAAGGCTTATGCATGTTCTGGCCAACTGGACTCGGATTCAATAGTTCATATTAATCGATGTTTGTGCGCATCTACGGATAGATGCATAGAAAATTTGTCAAAGGAGGTAAATGCGCAGCAAAGCGAGGAGGCGAACAAATTACGTACCCTGCTCCTCCAATTCGGCCCTAGTGAAGTGCCGGGTTTCGTATGGCCTGACGAAAAAGAAAGCAAAAAAACTAAGAAAACCCGAATAGAAAGAACACGAATAAAAAGAAAGAAAGAAAATGAAGGGGTCCGGAATACACTCGTTTCCCGAAAGCCGCCTTCGTTCTTTTCTTGGGGGCGAAATAGTTTACTTGGACCATGTGGTATTGCGTCTGCGATGGTTCGGTTCACCCCACATTTTCAGGGGAATCAATGCATCTAATGGATCAATCAACAACTTCAATGTGTATCATTCCAGAGGAACCAAGGGGACGAAGGTATTCGTCAGGGGGCGCGGCGCCATGGCGTTCTTTTGGGTTCAGTGGAAGAGAGGCCCGACGACGCTGCGGCGTAGGGACTGACTCCAGACACTCGTCCCTTGCCTTTGGAGCTGTGAGTTTCCGGGAATCCATTTTTCTCGCGGATTCGACTTCGTACTGTGGATTGTCCACCGGGGTATTTAGCACCTTTCATTGCAAATCATTTCGTGTCAATTGATCAAAAGTCTCTCTCCTTGCTTCGTACTTCGTAGTTTATATTCGATCTTCACTCGTAATTCTGGTACCTGCGCAGCCTAAGAGTCATGCGAGAAAAGATAATGCGAAGATCGCCGTTCGATCCCGCCAACCCAACAAGAAATATATCTCCGGCATCAGCCTGAAATCCCAAAATCATGGCATATTCCGTCTATGAACACATCAATATCATGTATTCCTCCCCCTTCGCTGAAAACAAAAAGTGGTGTTGAGCGCGCACGCCCTTTCCCTTCCTTCTTGTCTGCGGGGCTTTAGGAATGGATGGATATCGCCTATTCTTGGTTGGTGTTGGGGATTATCTGGCCCAGCGCATTGCCCAAAGGAAAATAATGGTGTAAAACCTTGCTGCCATAAAACTCGTGTCCCTAGTGGTCCATCCGTCCGATCCGTCGTTGTTGGATCCAAGGGGGGCGAGGGTACATGTGGGAGTCTGACCTCCTGCTGATGTGATTCGCTAGACGCCATCTTGAAACGAAACGTCAGGAGCCTAGCCGGCTGATGGCCAATAAAGGAGCATCACGATCTCGATCATGGGGAGAAAAGAACTGATTCGGAGGCGAGAGATGGTTGACTATAATCTACATCTGAATGTTGCAATCTACCTGGTTTAGGTCTACCTGCTTTTCCTTGAGAGAAGAGGACGGGAGACGCCCGATCTAGGATACATCTTGTACTGGTAGAAGCACACGTCAGACGCATATTCTTTGCTACCTCATCGGTCTCAGAAAAAGAGGGGCATGGGCCACCTGATAGTAGCCACGACTCCCAATTTTGGGCCTTCATGAGCCCCTCCTTTCCTATCAATATCACCCGCTTCTGCTCATGAGTGGATTCAGATACAACCTTCCTCTGCTCTCTCTCTCACCACGCAGTCCCATCTTAAAGCTTGGGGGTTACATGTTAAGGTTTGTCTGTGCCACATGACGACGACGAGTACGTTTGGTGTATTATAATACTTCGTGAACTAGAAGAGACCCAGGATCAAGTGCTGTTGGAGAGAGCTACTCACAGAGGGGTAACTTTAGCGTCGGCGGCCGTCCGCAATAGTGGTATTACCAGCAAGGACCGGGCTATTATTGACGACGTTGTAAGCGTTGTAATCTACACTACACTACTTCGTAAGAGTCCCTGAGCGCAGGGTGTACCCGCCCCCTGGTAGCAGATCGCGAGCTTACCAGTTTCGGTTAAAGAGGCGGCGATCAAGTGACATCGAGGGGTGATCCAAGCCCATTGCCCGAGCAGGGGCATTGAGCGGGGAGACACCCTAAATAGCAGCGAAAGGTATATACGCTATGGAGGCCTGCACCAGCCACACCTGAACCACCAGAACGAGCAAACAGGACGCTAGAGGCCCAAAATTTTCGGTCACGTGTTTTAGGGAGTCTCCGGTGAGGCATGTCAACACTTGGCAGCCAACTTGGCCCCGAACGATGACGGTAGGTCCCGCCCACACCTCGGACATTGCTCGGCGCCCGCCAGCGGTGGAAGAGCTGTGCCGGCGATTCCTACTGGTGTGATCTCAGCTGGCATCGTCCGGCGGTGTCTTCCAGTAGGAACGAGAGGGAAAAGGATGACCTCAACGGCCAATGGAGTCGGCTACCTCCGACCGACCGAACCCAACGCTCGCTTCATGGTTCCCATCAGGCAAGGGGCGGCGCCCTATGAAAATTTTTAGCGAGCATGATTCCGCTGCACCATCGTCATTTTGGGGGTTCGGAGCATGGCGAGCGACACTTGGACCAGCGCAGGAAGGAAGAAAAAAAAAAAATCTCGAATGACGCATGCAGCCAACCGTCGTTTATTCACGCTCCGATTAATGATGACAGGGGATTCAACAACCCCTTGCGATGCTCGTGAAGTTTACTCGTCTACTACGCTAACACCCCAAAAGGCACTTCGAGATACATCGTGATGTCAAAGGGGTGTCTGCTCGAGTTATTCCTTTCTTACTTTCTTGGGATATCACCCGTGGATTCTGGCCGTGTATGGATCCTGGCTGCCGCTGCGGTACGTCTCGGTGTCGACTAGAAACGCATGGTCGAGATAACGAGGCGCCAATATTGCAGCGTAGACACTAGACAAGCAGCATTTGAAACTGTTTACGGAGCGACACCAAATTGGCGAGTTTCAGCAAGCGCAGAAGCATTCACAAAGAACGACAGATTGGCTCTCTTTTTCACACAGCTGAGCCTCCATTGACTCAATTCCCCGAAACCCCTTTCCTTTCATTTTGTTTGGCGCGTTTGGCCCATTGGAATCTACGCCACCCCGAAACGATGGATTCCACGCCACGCATGAGCGTTTAGCTCGTCCAGTCCAAAGACGAACGAGGGTGCCCAAAATAGCGACACTCGTCCATTCTTGCTCCAATCTTCCATGTGGACCCATGTTTTCTCCCCCTTGGCTGGTCAATTTCCCCTTCCCAATCCCATTGACCATTCTCATTCCTGGCGCTTATTTGGCCCCCATGGAAGAAGGCATACAAGGGTCCGGATCCCCAGGGAACCGCTTGCATCGCCACCCGTCTCTGTTTCGTCTGGAGCTTCCGGCCTGTTGTGATTGGCCCTCCTAGCCGCAGTGTGGACGGAAGCCGCTCCCTCACATATTCACCCACCACAATTAGCAACCTTCCCCAATGTGCGCTCCTGCAATGCTACAGTAGAGGTATGGATGGCTGCGGTCAACCGCTGGGGTGGAATTTTGTAGGTCTTGTCCTGAAATTAAAACGGAATTGAGCAGAGGGCGTGCTTCCGATGCAGTCTTGGTCTTGTTCTGTAACGCTCATGCACCTCTCCTGCCTGTCTTTGGGGCTGGATCGATTCATGTCGAATTGATAGCTTAAAACCACCGTCTCCCGGAAATTTGGGGCAGAGCGCTTGCATTCATTCCAGGGAGATCCATCAGGATGCAGCAGGCGGCAAAGATACAACGATCGTTCACTTGAAAAGAGCGCTTCGTGGTTGTACCCTGGTCTCGTTTTGCCAGAGCTGAGAGCTCTTACTCTGGTAATGGGCCCTGCACGCCGGTGGCCCCCTGCACTGGAGAGTGGGCATGATTATGTCGCCGAACAAAAATAGCTCGGAAACGTTTGTTTCCAGATGCCGGTTAGACAGGAGGGCTACGTCCGTTGACCCGCGATACTCTTTAGTGATGGCTTCACTGTGAAACGAATTCTCACCCTTTCGGCCGTCGTTTGGTTTTTGAGCCCGCCATGCTATCGAGCAAAGCGCATCCCGATGCCGGTGTCAACAGTCCAAGTGGCAGTATTGATCCGTTTGCAATTTATCTTAGATCCAGGACTAGGTGAAGAGGCTATTTTTGCAGCCCAGAGAATATAACTGGTGTGTATAATACTACAATATTGAAATCTAGCCCAAGAAATCAAATTAAATCGTCTTCTACGGGTATGACCTCCCTCGTTTGCGTAGGCAAGGCAGTGCTAGTTTCAGGAGGAAATATTGATTTGTGCCGCAACAGACATGGCTTAGCTTCGGTGATGGCGTCTGAATCCCTGGTGCACTGGGGCCGGAGGATCGCGGCGTCCATTGAGCTCTCTTGGCGTGTTTGAGTCGCTCCATCTCTATCTGAGTTGATCGCAGCACACAAGGGAGGTGCAAGTTAGGAACTTATGTGCTATGAGGCTTCCCGCGCACGAAATTGTCCCCTCATCGTTTCTAAAGGTGATTCGCCGGGGGAGGAGAGCTGAGTCGCGAGCAAAAAAAGATGTCCAGCTATTCGCCATCAACGAATCTGCTCTTTCCCGGTGCAACATTGCGCTTCTGGATCTTTGGGCGCTGCTGTCTCGCTCTCGATATCCGTCAGTACTCAAACTCCTCGGTGTGCACCTCCAGTGATCTCATCGGATGGTTTCGGAATTCAACTGGCAAGGAATTCGGTGAGTTCTCTGACCATTGGTGATTATGGAATAACAATGGAATGAGCTTTTCAACCGTTCAAGGGCCTAGTATTATACTGTAGCTTGCTCCCTATCCCACTTCCGTCCAATCTGGACTTCCCAGACACTTGCAGTGTGCATCCATTACCGCCAAAGTAATCTCGCACCAGCCAGCTCTAGATATACAGTCTCAGCTGAGCTCTGGAGCAAAGCCCTATGAACCGGGAAAGGCCATGGAGGTCACCACTGTCATCTCCACGCCTCCATCTCATCCTGGTGTAGCGGCAATTTGTCATTTAATTAGGATCCGAGGGAAGATGTATGTCAATAAAGACAATGTACTTGCATCGATGTACTAGGCACCACCAGGAGACTCGTCGTAGATGTCATGTCTACATAGGCTCCTAAGGGATAGATACGGGATTCTTCTGAGAGAGCCAGGACGGTAGAGCACGAGCGATCTATCGGCGTTCTTATCCTTGACGGATGTGCGCTGCAGCTGACACGCAAGGCAAAACTTCTCATGATCCTCATCCAGTTCAAATACGAGCAGAGGCATGCCACACATTATGGTATCATAGAACACGGCCGTTCCCCTGTTACTGATTGGATGCAAAAAGGAGGCAACGATTACTCGATATGGTCGGTTGGGAGAGAAAAAGGTTCAAGACGTCAGAAAATGCATTTGTTTACCGTTGCCGAGCCTACCAAGAGCACATGAACATGAGGGGGAAAAAAGACAAAGGAAAATAAAACCGGAAATAATGTCCTTCCTTCTATCGAGGGTGTGAGAGTGTAGTCTTAAGAAATCCATGAAGGCAAAAATGAAACGTGAGCCCTGTGGCCAACAGCAAAACAATGACTGTTGTGCACAGAGTGGGAAGACCAGCCCAACAGAACTGGCGTGACAATAAACATCGAATGGAGTAGGAACAAGGCCAGATGAAAACAAGACTCGAGTCTAAGAAAACGCCCCAAAGCTTGGCGTTCTGACGAGTGCTCTCAAAAGACATCAAAACGTCGAAGGAAGGAGTAAACTGGGTTGGGAATTATGCTTGCCGGATCAAGCATCTGGGGGTATCAGTGTAAAGATGTAAGGTGTGGGATAATCGTGCCATCTGTTCCGCATAAGGATGGATTCCTAGTGTATCCTAAATGCCGAGGATACTGGGATTAATGGATGCCATAACTTCCTCGTTGAGAGTGAACACGGAAGGTGTTTCGTGGACTCCCGAACATGATGTTAGACGGCAGAACCGGGCATTGAGTGATTATCGGTAGTAGCCGTGACCACGGTAAGTGTTGTTCGTAGCGGCGGCAGCGGCAGCGTCTTGCTGCGCGTGGTACTCCTCAAAGTAGGGATGGTTGCAAGATTGCTTGGCAGAGATGCGGCCAGCAGGGTCGAAGACGAGCATCATCTCAAGAAGCTCAAGGCCGCGATCGTTCAGGTTACCACACAACGGCTTCGAAAGGCTCCGAGTCCACTTAGGAAAGGAGGATTTGAAGTCGGGGTATGAAGTAACACCGGGCCAGACCTCCTCGGTGGGAGTACCAAGTACGCTAGGAGGGGAGAGAAGCATCAGGATCGGAAGTCAAACTAGCGGAGAATGTTTACAACCCGCCGAAGGGGTTTGGATCAAGAGGTTCTTACCGGAAGATCTTGAAGATCTCGTCAATCTCCGAATCGCCTGGGAAAAGAGGCTTTCGGGTGCACATCTCGGCAAAGATGCAGCCGACGGACCACATATCAACGCCAGTCGAGTACTGGCGACCGCCAAGAAGAATCTCGGGCGCACGGTACCAGAGGGTAACTACCTCGTGAGTGTAGGTTCGAAGGGGAACACCAAAAGCGCGGGCGAGACCGAAGTCGGCTAGCTTGAGGTTGCCCTCGGCGTCAATGAGCAGGTTCTGGGGCTTCAGATCCCTGTGAAGAATGCGATGCGAGTGGCAGTATCGGACGCCACGACAGAGCTGCATCATGAACTTCTGAACGACGGCGGGGCCCATTCCCATGCGGGTTAAGTAGGAGGAGCTTCCGTCGGGGAGGGGCTTGGCGCGCCCGCCCTCGCTGACGGGAAGGGACTCCATAAACTTCTTGAGGTCCAGATCGAGAAATTCGAACACGAGGTACAGCTTATGACCATCGGCGTGGACGATATTCAGGAGACGAACAATGGTCGGGTCGCGCATTTCCTTGAGAAGTGAGATCTCGCGGATGGCAGTGGAGGGGACACCCTCATCTTCGGCTTCGAGACGGATCTTCTTCAAGGCGACGACACGGCCGCCGGCAGAGAGATCTCGGGCGCGATAGACGACACCATAAGTGCCTATCAGAGGTGAGTGAGTAAGATTTTAGGCTCTAATCGTTGAACTAGGCCCGCGATCCCAATCTGGGCGACACCTACCTTCGCCTATCTTCTCGAGCTTCTGATAGTTTTCCATTGCGGCAGCAGCCATGGCTTCGGTCAAGGTGAGCTTTTTTCGCTCTGTGATATTTCACTGTTTTGAATTCAGTGGCGGATTGAAACCAACGACGCTTGGAAATACTGATCCGGTATATCCAGTGGCTCAACAGGGGACACGAGACTCGAATTCGAAGAGCGACGCGAATACAAACAGCTTGAGCTGTCGTGCTGCTGCTGTGGATGCAAGGGTGATTCTATGCTCGAAATGAGGGGCAGAATTGCGGTCGTGGCTGTGATCGTGGTGGTCGTCGTAGTTGTCGAAGGGCGGACGTGATGCTCAAGAAGGAAGAGACAAGAGGTGGGGGGAGGAAGAAAAGAGAAGATAACAATTATTATCTTCAAAGGGAAATCAGTGCTAGCTTCATGCAGCGCCTCCTGTCTCTTGTGAACCACCTGGCTGGGAAGTTAGTGGGAGAATGCAGGTGAGGTTTCGAGGATGCCGAGGAGCCAGGGTTGGCCTCAATGAAATTTCAGCCCAGTGATTTTGTTTACTTCGTACCCACTAGAACTGCTGGAATCATAGGGTGCTGCAGCCTATGACAGCACTAAGCTTCCATTTTAATGTTGACGAAAACAATTAAAGCGTGTGCACCACTGCAGCTGAGCAACGGACCGCGTTCTCGTGTGTGTGGCGCGGGGTTCGCCTTATCGATAAGGATAGGTTGACAGTAGGGTGTAAATAGGAATCCAGGAACGATCTGGGGAGGAGCGAACCAAGCACAAAGTATGGGCCCATGAAATTTATGAAATTTGTGCCTTGCCGACTAGCATTTTGGACATAGCCGCTCAATATCTTCAAGTCCACAACTGTGGCTCTTTATAAGTCCCTGGGCTATCTTCTAGTCTCAGCTTCTTGACTCCTCGAGGGTCCATCAGAGGAGTCCAGAGTCCCACACCACACAGCATCAGCCAGGGTTCTTCAAATCGCAATCCCCACAACCCCACCATGACCATGGATCTCACAGAGCTGGATGCCCATGAGCAGCCGGCCGACTGGTCGAGGTCTATATGGAAAGGCATCTCTAGGGCAGAACCGAGCGAACTCTTGTCGAATTCTATGATCACAGATCCGAGGTCGTCCGACCACCTACCCCGCCTCCGGCAGGCCGGCACAATAACAGGCACCCAATTGTCCGAGGCCTACTCTCATCTGGGCCTCTCGACAGAGTCGCAAGATCTGGCAGATGCCCCAATCTACTATCACCCTTTGCTTCCAGGTCAGCCTAGCCTCCTCGGCTCGTACTCAATTCACATCACTGAAACGAATAGCAGGTCTCCTCATCATTCCCAATCTGCTCAGCCCTGAAGTGCAGCAAACCCTTCTTTCTCGTCTGATCCATAGAGATCTCAGTAACCCCAAGCACCAAACCAACCTCCATCTTCATTACGATCTTCCTTATCCTCAAGCTGGCTCATCCCCAGAAACCGGGTCCTTTTTCACCTACCCCCCAGACTCCCCCATCCGCTTCGAACCTAAGGACCCCACGGTTCACAAGCCTCTATCCATAAAGCAAGTTATGGAGCGTCGTCTCCACTGGGTCACCCTCGGCGGCCAGTACGATTGGACGAATCGTGTTTATCCAGGTGAAGAACCGCCGTCTTTCCCTCTCGATATCGCGGGATTCTTGGAAAATCTATTCCCAGAAACGGTCGCGCAGGCTGCGATTGTGAACTTTTATACACCAGGAGACACGATGATGCTGCACCGTGACGTGAGTGAGAAGACGGACAAGGGGCTAATTAGTCTCAGCATGGGATGTGACGGGCTATTCATGATTATGCCTAATGATCTGAAGGAACCAGCCAAGAAAGAGGACGGGTCGGATGGGGACGCAGAGGAGGGATTACACTACTTGGTTCTACGAATCCGATCTGGAGATGCGATTTATATGACACAAGAGTCGAGGTATGCGTGGCATGGGGTGCCAAAGGTGCTAAAAGGGACGTGTCCAAAGTTCCTGGCCGACTGGCCGGCGGAGGACGGAAAGTGTGAAGGATGGAAGGGCTGGATCCAGAATAAGAGGATAAATCTCAACGTGAGGCAGATGAAAGACTGATGAAGGCTCGGGATGTTGGATATTGGAGTCGGCCGTCTGGCATAGGGCTCAATGGCTCTCCATAAATAGATGTATATATATATATATCAATTGATGATTTATGATTTAGCTCAGTACGTAGACGGAAGAATAACACATGCCTCAACTCTCCGAAACATCACCGCTGTCTCCCACTTACTTGTACAAAGTAGACATTCTTGTTGCCGTGTTGCGCTCTCGCTCGCTCCTTCTCCTTGTCAAGTACGAAGTACTTCGTACTCTTCCGTAATAATTGCGTTGGCGCAATGGTGCGGTGGTGTTCCCCCACAAGGCGATTGCGTGCTCGGAGGTTTGATAATCAAAATGATTACTCATCCATATTTCAACCAACCAGAGGCTGCGATTAATTGCCACTTCTGGCTGTCAGGGTCCCTTCCTCGAAATTTCCGAATTGGGTTTAGCGCCCGATTGCGTGATCTCGTCTCAAGCGGACTTCGAAGCAATTTTAACCTGGATTTGCGGTGATTTCAGAGGAAAAGAAAGGTTTCCCAGCATGAAGATGGAAGTCGGGACGGGAGTCGGAGACGGATTGTGGCCGGGTCTCGGGTGTACACTGTTGAGACTGTAACGGTTGTCCTTCGTTTGGCTGTCTTTTGCAAGCTTATAATAATAGCTCAAAATCACATTCATTTCCTCCTCCTACTTTCCTCTCAACTGACTATTGTTCATTCCCCTTGATCTTGACTACTTTGGCAGAGCTTGCTTTGGTCGGGGGCTGTTTCAGTCGTTCAGTTTGACTTGTTTTGTGCTCGGTTCCGGGTCTCCCTCCGAGTTTGAACATTCCAAGCCTCAAGACTCCCCTTCTCTTCAACACATCACCAATCTCTCCCATCTTACACACAGTCCGGCGCAGACCAACCGGAAGATGCATTTCAAGCTTCAGGAGGACGCTGGCGGCGTTCAAGTCAATGCCCAGTCCGCAACCTTCAAGTCGGTTTCCTCGACTCTGCCCTTTGGCCAACCCGTACCATTGTCCCACATCTCCGGGCCGACCTATGTGACCGCCCAGCTCCTAATCCAGCAGATCGCCTACAAGCTCTCTGACAAGATCTTCTCCTACTCCCCCGACACCTTCGACCTCGATGTCGCCGCCAAGGACTGGGCCTCGAGGGAAGAGAAGAACATCCACGGCTACTCCACCACAGTACTTCCCCTCCAAACGAGGACCGGTGCCGGCGCGCTTGCTCTTGGCTACATCTTTTCTCCCGACTTCGACTTGAGCAAGCGCCATATCCCCCAGACTCTCCTCGCCACGTCCGGAAGCCTCCGTCATCTTCGCGGAGCTCTTGACCAGGTCTCTCTGCTCTACGGAGTCTCTAGCCCCCTTGTTGCGCACGTTGCGGCGGCCGATTTCTCGTCGAACAACGGTCTAACTACCGAGTATGACAGCGCCCTCAGGATTGCTGAAGATCTTGGCCTCGGTCTCGTCTCCAGCTTCTCCGCGTATGAGACCCAGCACATTTCCATCTTGGCCACCTTGCTAGCAAGCCTTGTCCCCACTCTTCATGTCTATGACGGTGTTCGCCTGCCCCGCGAGACTTTCCGTGTGGTGGACGCCTTGAGCGAGAGCGGCATTGCGGACCTGTACTCTAAAATCTCGAAGGAGGTTGCCTCTCTGAACAAGAGGCTTGACATCTCAGGCAAGGTTGTTGAGCTCTTCCGCAAGTTCAACGATGAGCTAGGAACTGCTTATGACCTTTTCGAGTACACCGGACACAAGTCTGCCGAACAGGTTCTCGTCGTCTTCGGCAGCACAGAGGCGCAGCTGGCCACTCAGATTGTCAGCCGTCTCGCCTCTAGCGGTGCCAAGGTCGGCGTTGTCAAGGTCCGGGTCTACCGCCCCTTCGTCGAGGAGGAGTTCCTCAAGGTTCTTCCCGAGTCAACCAAGAATATTGTTGTGCTGGGACAGGTCACCTCCGATTTCGCTGTGAATGATGTGGCCGTCCAGTCGTCGCTCTACGGCGACGTTCTCGCTGCAATCACTTTCTCCGGAAAGTTCGCTGCCGAGCCTCAGGTGACGGAGTTCAAGTACTCTGCCTCCACGCTCCTGACCCCCGCCTTCTTCACCGACGTCATTCGTAAGACTACCAATATCTCTGTCGAAGATGACGTCGTCCCCTCTCTCCAGGCCCACCAATATACCTTCTGGGACCTTGATGACTCCGCTGTCATCAGCACCCCCACTGTTCTTGCCAATGCCTTCTCCCGGGAGTCAACTGATAACATCTATGTCCACGAGACTTACGACAGTCTTGTCCAGGGAGGAGTTGTGCGCACGGACATCCGCAGCTCCAAGAAGACCATTGAGGCTCCCTACCAAGTGACAGAAGCTGACGTCGCCGTCATCGGAGATGAGAAGCTCCTCAAGGATCTTGCCATTTCCAAGAGCGTAAAGCAAGATGGCAACATCATCATTAAGCTCGCCAACTTCAAGGAGGAGGATGCTGAGAAGCGCCTTCCTGTTCACTTCCGCAAGGAAGTCCACGATAAGAACATCGATTTGTATGCTCTTGACACGGCCCTTGCTCCTGAGCTTGAGAACGACGCCGTAGGCAGCAGGGTTCTTCTCGAGCTTGCCTTTATCAAGGTCGCTCGTCCAGATATCTCCCCCGAGGAGATCGCTAAGCTCATCGTCGCCGAGGGTAGCCAGGCCCCTCTCCAAGACTGGGTTAGCACCGTGAATGCTTCTCTGCGTAAGATCGAGGTACCCGAGGTCTGGGCGGAGATCCCCGATGGCGCCGCGGCGCCTCGCCTCCTCGAGGCCGCCAAGCCATACAGCTTCGTTGCCTTTGAGAAGGAGGAGCCTGCGGAGGAGCCTGCCTTGAATGACTGGCAGGCTGCTGCCAAGGGCCTCGTCTTCAAGGAGGCCTACGACACCAAGATCACCCTGCGACCCGATCTCCCCGTCAAGACGTCAACTGTCACTGTCAAGGAGAACCGCCGTCTTACCCCCTCGGCCTACGATCGAAATATCTTCCACATCGAGTTCGATCTCGGCGATTCGGGCGTCACTTACAAGATCGGAGAGGCTCTCGGCATCCACGCTGAGAACGATAAGGAGGACGTCGAGGACTTTATCAACTTCTACGGCCTCAACCCCGACGAGCTCGTACAGGTGCCGAGCCGCGAGGACCCTACCGTCTACGAGACCCGCACCGTCTACCAGTCTCTCATCCAGAACATCGACATTCTCGGAAAGGTGCCCAAGCGCTTCTACGAGGCACTCGCGGAGTTTGCTACCGACGAGACCGAGAAGGCCAAGCTTGCTGCTCTCGGAGGCAAGGAGGGTGCCGAGGAGTTTAAGACGCGCTCCGAGACCGATACCGTCACCTACGTCGATATTCTCAAGGAGTTCAAGTCTGCTCACCCTAGTTTCCACGATCTCATCAGCATCGTCGCCCCTCTTCAGAGGCGCGAGTACTCTATTGCCTCGGCGCAGGCCGTCACTCCCAATAGTGTCACCCTCATGATCGTCGTGGTCGACTGGGTCGATCCCCAGGGTCGCAAGCGCCTCGGCCAGGCCACCCGTTACCTCCACCGCCTCAGGCCGGGTGCCAAGGTCACCGTGTCCGTGAAGCCTTCGGTCATGAAGCTCCCCACGGACGATACCGCGCCTCTCATCATGGCGGGTCTCGGTACCGGCCTGGCTCCCTTCCGCGCCTTCGTGCAGTACCGCGCCATGCAGAAGGCGCAGGGCAAGGAGATCGGCTCCATCCTCCTGTACCTCGGTTCGCGTCACCAGCGCGAGGAGTACCTCTACGGAGAGGAGTGGGAGGCTTACCTCGACGCGGGCGTCATCACGCTCCTCGGTGCGGCCTTCTCGCGCGACCAGCCTCAGAAGATTTACATCCAGGACCGCATGCGCCAGACCATGCGCGACATCGTCAAGGCTTACATCACCGAGAACGGATCGTTCTACCTCTGCGGTCCCACTTGGCCTGTGCCTGACGTGACGGAGGTGTTGGAGGAGGCTATCCGTGAGGAGGCGAAGGCTCGCGGTCGCAAGGTTGATTCTAGGAAGGAGATTGAGAAGTTGAAGGAGGAGGGACGATATGTGCTTGAGGTGTACTAAGTGGAGATTGTAGGGGATTTTAATGAGGGCAAGTCATTTCTATTAAAAGTTTTGGAATGCTCGAATGATATGAAGTTAGCCATATTTTCCCTTTTTTAGTATATATCTGCAGGAATAGATCGTTTCTATGAGAAGTTGCTTTTTCGAAATCAGCTTGACCGCTTCTCCTAGTCGTGACATTGTTGGAATGCGGGGACGTGCCGCAACTAGCCATCACCACCCGAGAGCGCAGCAAAGGAGCAGACTCGGCCCCTTTTTGTATACGAATCCCATTCTATGGTGACCTGGGAAGCATCGCCTGCAAAAAAGGAGTGGATACAAATGCTCTGCAGATGAAATCAGAGGGAAATGCGGTGGTGTAAAATAAAGTTGGTAGGAAACGAGACAAAAAAGAAGCAAAAAAAACTCTCCCTCGGGGAATCGAACCCCGGCCACCTGCGAATTGTTCTATGACAAGCAGGTATCCTGACCACTAGACCAAGGAAGATCTTCGTGATTTGTTGAATGGCGTAATTCATATTCGGCAATAAGAAGGTGTTGCTTCCCCGATTTACCGAGATTCTCCCTCAGGGCTTTCGACCAAAGACAATTGTAAGATCATCCATGCTAATTTTGAATCCAAAATATTTTCATAAGAATAAAAACAAGACAAAAATTAAAAGAAAAAGATCTAATACTATCACCTCGTCATTCACCGAGGTCAATTATGCCTACTTCGTCCCAATTGGATCTTGCAGTGTTATCGACCAGTCTGGATAAGGCCCTCCAATCGAGAGGTGTGAGGAGAGAAATTTTACACTGTGCTGCACCTGTTTGAGCTTTTCTCCAAGCTCGAGGAATCCGCTTCCTCAGACACCTCCAGATCAGTCTTGCTCAACGCCAACGATGCCTTACAGATAGTTCAACACCAACAAAATGCCTCTCCGACAACCGCGGGACCTCCTCGCGATTCCACATTCTCTCCGCTCCCTCCTTATAACGCGCCTCCTCTCACCACCATGTCACCAACGGTACTACTCAACAGCTCCGCCTCCAGCCCGCGAATCCCTCCTCGGCCTTTGGGCCTCTCCAAGCATCAACCTCGCACCACCGCCCAACCCCTTTGCCCTCCCGACGCCAACCTTTGACGCTACTCCCGTAGATCTCCGAACCGCCTCCGACTTCTTCCTCAAGCAGAAGCCGAGCTTCGTATACTCGGCCGTGGACTGGCGCAGCCATCAGGTCAACTACTACGTCCCCGAAATATGCGTCCTGGGCTGCTCGAACGCGGGAAAGTCCACCTTTATCAACGCGTTGCTTGGAATGAACCTCGCCAGGAGTAGCTCTCGCCCGGGTAGCACGCGGGAGATGAACGCGTACGCCACGGGACCCATTGTCAAGCGGAAGGTGATCAAGAATAAGAATGCCAAGACGACGAATAAGATGGACTTATTACGGAGTCTCGTGCTCATGGACACGCCGGGTTACGGATTCAACAGCGTCAAGGAATGGGGCAAGCAGATCGAAGAGTACCTCGAGAGGCGGACGATGCTGAAGGGTGTGGTTTTACTCTTGAGGAGTGACATTCCGCTTACGAAATGGGACGTGGAGGTGTTGGAGTTCCTCGCGCATCACGGGAAGAAGACAACGATTATTTTAACGAGGGCCGATAGGTGCGGGGAGGAGAAGTGGCTGAAGACGTGCGTGGAGAGGTGCGAGCAGGTGCGGGAATTGCTCGAGGAGCCGCCGAGGAAGAGCTGGCCGAAGGGGGACTGGACTCCGGATGTCTGCGTCACGGCGGCGGGGATGGCCGACGGTGGGTTCGTCAGGAGGGGAAAGTTGAAAAAGACGCCCGCGAGAGAAGAAGCCGGGATGGGTGGTGCGAGGATCGCCGTCCTGAAGCTGGCTGGACTCCTGGGCGAAGAAGCGGAGAAGAAGAAGGAGGAGCCCGCTCCGGAACCGTGGGTTGGGAAGACGGTGTCTTGGGACTCGATACCGGTGAAGGGCGCGAGCTGAGCGCGAATTCTAATCACAGCATCGAAGAGAAGCTCACGATATGTACCACCAATTTGTAACTTGTTTGCGTAGGACGAAGTGCTCTCTCATCCCCTCTATGTACTATATGATAGATCTTATTTCTATATCGCTGTACCATATACTCTGGCACCTAGACGCGGTGGAAAAAGAATGAAAGGAATGACCGGAAACTACCAGGCTTGCCAAAACGCATCGTTTGCCTTCAAACCTCGGAATAAAGACGTTCTCGTGACTTAGATCGGTAGGTTTCGGCATGGATAACGGCACATCTTGCTACGCAGTTTCAGAAGCAGGACTTAAAATCATGGATATGAGAATTATGATGGGCAAAGAAATGAAGATGTATATCAGTCGATCGTCTCCGGAGAATCCTTTCTAGAAACTCTATTGAAAGAAAATCAGAGCATGCAGAGAGTAATCCGTCTATCCCAATGAACCATAGACATCATGTACAATATCCCCGATCGTAGTCTTGTCTCGCCTTAGTGTATCCTCAACATCAATCATCTGGTCTCTTACGGCTGGTCAAAAGTCGACCCGATGGGGCCGAACTTAATGTTTCTGTACCGCTTTGTTAGTCACATCTGTGCTATCTAAGGGTGAAGAATATATTTTCAGGGATAAACAGAGAAAAAAGAAAAAACGTACGAGAAGATAACTTGGTCATTGCCCTGGGCCTCCTCAACCTCCTCAGGAACACCGGAGCTAGTAGGACAAGAACCACGACCCTTTCCAGGGCTATCGGGAGAAGCGTCGGTGGGGAACGTAGAGTCGAGCCACAGCATGTTAGCGTAGTGATCGTCCCAGAGGGACATGACAAGGACCATCTCTCCGGCGACTGCCTCCGTGAACTGCCCGAGGCCGCCCTTCTGGTTGAAAATGTCCTCGTCGCCAAAGGCCACCTTCTGCGACTTGCAGAACTCCTCGTTGATCTCGTTTCCGGGGTTTCCTTCGATGAGGGACTCGCTGTTGGGGATGACCTTGCCGCCTTGGACGTAGAACCGGCGGATGGCCGAGAGCTGGCCCCCCTCCTCAATGAACTGGGTCACGACCGTGAAGACCTTGTTCGTATCGACGGTCATGCCGGGTCCGTAGAATTCGCGGTCACCCTGGCGGTAGGAGTTGAAATCGCAGCCGTCGGGATCGCAGGTGCCACCGTAGCGGTCGTCGGAATACGTTCCACCGCAGGAATCGCCAGTACACATGTGCTGACCGACAGTCGTGCACGGGTGCGGGGTGTAGGCTGTGGAGATGGAGTTGGCCTCCCAGATGTCCATCTCGGAACAGCATGATCCCATCTCGCCGACGCCTGCGTTCTGGTCGTTACCGGACGGGTTCCAGCCGTTGATGTTGCCCATACCGTTGATAAACTTGAGGTCACGGGGGCATTGGGCGTCACAATATCCGGTTCCGTACTTCGCGCCAGCCTTATTGCTGGAGTACTTGGCCTTGCCACCATCGGCGTCCATCTGCAAGTGGGATGCATTAGATTGCTTGAGCCTTATCAAGACATAGACGTCCGTGCCCAGGCTCGACGATAGGGCAACTTACGGAAACAAAGTAAAGGGCGCCGTTTAGACCGCATCCGAGCTTAGACATGTCCACATCAAAAGTAAACTCGTTGCCAAGGAGATTGAACATCTGATACCTGTCGCTGTTCTCCATGAGATAGAGACGCGAGCCAACATTGGCACCATACTCGTGCTTAGTGACGAACTTGAGGGTAAGAGCGTCACCGCTCGCAGAAGCACCATACTGTAACTGATGTGTTAACCACCGCAACCATCATCCTGAGAATAAAAACCGATTGATAATATATACGTACAGTTCCAGTGTAATCAGCACCATCCACAGCGCACTTAGTACCGCAGTCCTCGGGGCTGCTACACTTGTCGGTCCATATGTTGCCATCATAGCAATTCTCGTATCCATCGACCTCATGGAGCCATCGCCAGTTGGCATCGAGCACCAGCTCGCCGTTGACCTTGGTACAGCTGCCTCCGGAAGAGCACTTCGACCAAGACATCTTGGGGTGGGTCTCGGCAGTTTCCGTACCGATTTGCTGGGCTGTTACAGCAGCAAGGAGGGCGGAGAGAACGGCTGCGCGACGCATATTGAAGGGTACAAGAGGCGTCACTAACTGCTAGGGAAGGGAGGTTGGTGCAGGAGGCAAAGGCGAAGGTCAAGGCGGCAGATGGCAAGTACAGCCAACTAGTGAGCGCTAGGAACCGAGAGTGTTTGCAGGACCGGGAAAGTGGAGGATGGTAATGAAAATGAGGATCTAGAACGAGTGAGGGAAGTGAGGCGAGCTGAACCCTTTATACTACGCCCCCAGAAGAGATCTTGGGTCTTGATAATCTACGTAGTCTTCTTTCCCATCTTCCACACGAGGTATCCGAAATCAGAGGCTCCGGGGTATAGCAACAGCAGTGTCCTCCGGAACGGTATGATGGGACTTAAGCCGCCGTAGCGATATAAGTCGAGACATCATGATGCGGCGAACAATGTGGTGCCGTCCAAGTAAATGAATTGAACCCGATAAGTGCGACCCGCTCCCATTTAGCGTCCACTGAACGACGTGACATGCTTGCCGCGTGCTTGATCCAGGGCATGAGGATTGTGGAGAATGCTCTCAAGTGACAACGGGGAGTGAATGTCTGGTTTGGCGGCGCCTCGCCAAAATGCCTCACATGACATGCCCCTAGGTCAATTTAGAGCCGTAGAGAATCCCAATAGGTCTGCCCGAGTAGTAGGAACATAGAGTTGGCTATAATGGGATATCCCTCCTGGATCAAAGTGTGGCACGTCCTGGTAGTGTAGTCTGGCTAGGAACAGAAAATCCGAGCAAGACTGGACCAGCCAGTTGCTAGCAAGATCCCCTTGCAGCAATCATTCGACAGATGTGGTCTTCTGCCGCCGAATTGAATATTGCATTTGAATATATCCGAGCTGAAGGCAGCCTGAATTCATAGCCATGGCTCGTCGTCGTTGATGAAGGGCGAGGGAATTTGACAAGGCGCCACCCAATCATTCCGTCACACTAGGTCCATTTTTTTTTTTTTTTCTTTTCAAATACGGCCGATGGGATTTCCGTACCGTTCATTGAAGCAGTGTGTCCACTCCATGATATGGGCGACTGTCACTGGTTAGTTGTGCTTCGCAGTGGAATCACTCGGGCAGTTGAAAAATATTAGCAGCGGCAAGGGTCGAGCGGCCGAGGTGATTGCAAATGATGAACTCTCATGCGTTATAAAAGAATGAGACTTCAAGGGTGCACAAAAAGACCCTTCGAACGGGATTTCTCCTTCATGCCCAAGTGTGAGCCAAGTAGAGAGTAGAGTGGTGCCTGACTAGTTTAACTCGTTGCGGGTCAGAGTCCTGCTGTCGCAGGACAGAGTTGAGTGGGCACTCCGGGCGGGCGTACGAGGCGGCAAGAAAGGGCCAGATTCTCACCAACCGTCCCCATCTCCACTCTCAAATAGACCTGCTCCAGCAGGCTGTATAAACTTGGTGACGATGTGGATCATAGGATCCACGTCTAGCCATGATGAGTCTCGGCTAAAGGCTTGGCCCATGTTTCTCTCTTCGTGCAGGAACTGGGTCTTTTTGGGGGAATTTGTTTGCGGAGACCTTTCAAGACGACCGAACTAGGCCATTGTGCCGACTATGAGGAAAGCGGAACCGTGTCGCTGCCGTGTTCTGGGGTCAAATGGGGAGAGAAAAGACTAAAGATTTGAAAGCCGACCAAACCCAGCGGAGAGGTGTGGAAGATTGGGGAAAGGTCGATGAAACAAGCTGGCTGGATATAGGTTAAAATAGGGCTGATGATGAGAAGAACAGCTTGAGCCTCATGAGGCTCTTTCGACTAATTCGCAATTACGACTCCCTGGGATAGGATAGCATCCCAAGACTCTGCCAAGTGACTCTACACCCAATCTTCTCCTTGACCGAGAAGCCAAGTTAGCCAAGCCAGTCAAATGTCGTCGCGGTACATCGGAAGGAGATTTTATGCATGGCTCTTGGCGGAGACGGATAAGCGGCATCCTGGGAAGTGACAGTTCAACATCTGCTTTGTTATATATATATTGAGTCCTATTTTACAGATTCCGCTCGACATGGGGGAAAGAACTGCCTGTAGCGTGGAATCGTGAAGGCGGCTGACAGGGGAAGGGGACATTTGGAGTTTGGAGGAGAAGACGGCAGAGCTGGCGCCGGCAAATCTCGCTGCTAATTGGGAAATGCGTTCCGCGTTCCGATTTCCGTTATGCGGCGTACTAAGGTCGAGACCAAAGTGATTCTCAAGAAAAGGGAAAAGAAAAAGAAAAGAAGAAATTCGTAGGAATCACGCTGTAGCTGGTGGGCACCCAAAATATCGAGGATGAATGAACGTCCAGGGACCAGATGCTCTGGTGGTCGGGCCTCCATGTATAAGCTCAGTATCCCGGGAGCGTTGCTACATGGGCCGATCTCGAACCCACATCGAACTTCTGCATGTTGACGCTTCTCGAACACCTGCCAAGACGGGCGGTCGTGAAGAGTTGGACCAGGTCTCATTCCTCATCTTCTCCTCGGCTGCCAAGCTCATCACTTCCAGGAACGAGATTTCAACGCCAAGGTGTTCATCTCAGAGCCGGGCTTGGCTAAGCTCATGCGTCCGACATCCAAAATCGCCAAGAAACCCGAGCCCTTGCGATGAATCCTCGCGAGGGAGACAGGTAGAAAAAGCAACCAAAGTGTCATGCCAAGATGCATGAACAAGATGTATTGGGACACATCAAACTTTTCTTAATCGACTGGACCGACGTCGTCCAGGCTCCTCAGTCTTGACATCGGCATTTTCCGAAACAGCACTTTTGGTCGTCGCCGCGGCGGACTTCCGTTGCCTTTTCGGTGCAGGAGATGAGGTGATTTCCTCCTTCGATACAGAGACCCTTGTCCTCTTCGACTTGGATTTCGTCTCCGACACAGACTCCACTTCTTCTTCTATTTCAACTTTGGTGACCACAGATCTTCTGATCCGCTTTTTTCCAGGTGTAGAAGTGGTATTCTCGACGGTCTCGGAGGCAGTGACCTTGGCTCTCTTCTTTGTTGCCTTTGCGGTGGGGACAGTCGCCGCATCTGACTCCTCCCCCTCTTCCTCCTCAACTTTGACATCTGTCCCCGTAGAAGTACTTCCGATCTTCTTCTGCAAGCCGGGTGCGTAACAACTGGTTCGGCCGCCAACCGTAAGGAATGCCAACTTCTGCCCATTAGGTAGTTTCAAAGTAGAAGCCTTCTTCCCCTTAGACCATCTATGGTTGAAGAGCCAATGCTCCGGGAACTGGTCCGAATCCCCAAGCTTGTCGCAGGCGGTTTGACAAACATCAATGATCGAGTCGTACAGCCTCTTGATGTGTTCATCGCCGAACTCGTCGCTGTACTGCTCGGGGTGAAGACGCGCGTGGTATAAGACCTCGTCGCCAACCCAATTCCCTATTCCGCTGATAAATTTTTGATCGAGGAGAAGCGCCTTGATGGGCACCTTGCGCGACTTGATCTTTTTCCTGAGAAATTCCTCAGTAAAGATGTCCTTGTCGACAACTGGATCTGGTCCGTTCTCAGCAAGTGGCGAGTGCTTCCGAATCTCACTGGCCGGGCAGTCAACCAGGCGGACTCGTCCCAGACGGCGAGGGTCGGTAAAGGCCAACTTCACAGAAGGTTTCGAAGTTGTCTCCAGATGAAACTTCCAGAACTTTGGTGGCCACTGTTCTTCCTCGCCTGCCTTGAGTTTGTTGTAGTAATTTGTATATGCTGTTTTCTCATCCTTGATATGGATCCAACCTGGTGCGAAACCATTGTTAGTCCCTCGAGATGCAACGCATACTTCGTACATAATTGGGTATTTGGGAGTAAAATCACGACTCCAGATTACCTGTCATTCCAAAGTGCATCACAACATGCGGAGGTTTGTCAAAAGCGATCCTAAACAAGTCAGACACGAAACTTTCTCTTCTATTCGGGAGTAGGCAGAACATACCAAAAGTATTTCCCCTGGCTGCCAGCAGATACGACCTAAGGGCAGAGTGGACAAATTAATGGCTAAGCCCTGGCGTCTGCCATGGGAGTCGAAAAGTTGTATGTTACCTTCTTGCCCTTCAGCGAGGTCTCCAACTCTGGGCCGCTGGTGCCGGCTTTTCCAAAGACGATGGCATCTTCGACGGCGGTCACCTTGGAAATGGTCTTGCCGACAAGGTGAAGGCGGAGGAAGTGGACGATTCTCGCAACTACGGGAAAACATTAGCAGCCAAAGATCGAATATGATTCATGGAAAGCATAAGTGCGGCTATAATCTAGGCATTGTTTTGCTTACCTTCAGCTATCTCGGGCATTTTGGATGAATTAATGCGGAGGATGTGAGGGTTCGTTCGGTGAAGGGAACGCGTGAATGAAAGATCGTGTCTTCGTGTGTCTCCGGGAGACGCGGAGTCATTTGATGTCGTTTCAAGCGCTGATGCTGGCCACTCTTACTAACCCTGGTCGCCCTTGCCACCAAATGACCAAGTTGATCCCCTGTTGCTGCTGCTGTTCACAGTGGCGCGTGCAAGTTCAAGGAACACTTGAAGCAACTAAAGTAAGTTGAATAACTTCATAATTTTTATCTATAGATTATAGATTTCCCTCGATATCTTGATTGTTTTTTCTCATTTTAAAATTGAGATTGCCATTATCGATAAAGGGGGGGTATGATATTTTTTTTTTTCTCTCTTCTGAGTAGTTTTCACAAAAGTACATCGATTCGGCGGTGTTATTGCTAGTAAGACTTGGTACTTCCATGAAGTGGTGTACAAATGTGAAGCTCCAAGGAGGGCAGGAGGGCAACGCAACATTTAAGCGTGTCTGTACTTGGAGATTGATCAGCCGAGGGGATCCAGCTGGGACTACAAGTAACATTGAGTAGGCGCCTTTGGGAGGATGAGAGAAGGGGGGAGATGAGATGTTGGGAAGACTAGAGTAGCTCGTGTCCTGCAATGAAGGCTTGGAGATCCTCAGCGTCTGCCGTTCTCTTTCGTTTGTTCCTGTCGAGGATGCGTCTGTCTTGTCACTAGGGTTAAAGCATTCACGGTTGATTTCCAAGACTACGCACTCGCTCCCATAGTAGCGCTAAAATTATACGAAGTACTGTGAAAGGAGGGCTGGTGCCATTTATGGCGCTGTCGGCTCCGTCAATGAACCTGGAGCGCTGGGGAGAGCGATTTCTGGCTGGTCGACCTTTGAATCATCACGTCGTTGATATCTTCGAGCTTGCCTGCGGCTTACGAGCTCCTTTTGGTAGCAGGAGTTCACTCAAACCCTTATATTGCCCAGGGAAATACTAAATTGCTGATCATGACCAGCAGGATGAGCCGGGAATGTCCTGCCACCGCCTTGCCATGCCCATCCCAAAGAGAAACCACGAGGAATCCATCTGTCCCGGGGCCGGTCGGTGCCCCAGTATTGGCCTCGGACTAGGAGGGAGGAGACCCCTGCTTTTCGCAGCCTCTACATGCAATCTCGGCCTCTTTAAGCTATTCTTGCCGCATTGCCCAACAAAGAGATGCTTCCGCAGACTGACAACTACATCGGTTCGTTGCTGCATTACGCCGACGTGGCGGACAAACGAGGTAATTCGATTTTCTTCTCAACTCGAGGAAATTCGACGTGAATAGATCCAATTCAAGTGGCTGGCCCCCTTGGGTGCGCCCTACCCAGGCATACTGATCCCCTCTAGCAAAAGGGTAGGAAAGTCGCTCGTGGACACGATGGACACAGTCGGCGCCACGCAGCTACTCGTATCCCATGGAGCTAATGCTATGGCGGTGACAGGTGAGGGCTGGCCAGCCCACACTGCCTAGCTAGCTACGAGTCGCCCCTGTATATATCAATCGGATTCTCCCGACTAACTGGTTCGGGTGCGGCCCTGTAGGATACGACGGCGTCCGTTAGGGGTTTTGAGGGGGACAGGAGATTCTGCGGGAGCTGCCTTCTGGGAAACGGACGGTAGTTGAGTGGGCCACGCATCGCAGGACTTGGGCTGCTAAGAGGGCATCCGCGGGTACGGAGTGGAGGAAGAATCCGCATCAAGCATTGTTCCCATCACAGGTGGTGCTTGTGGCTCTGGGCTGCTGATTCAACCTGCAGCCAAAAGAGCGATTGTAACGATAAGGCGACTGAGTTTGCCGGTACTGGAAAAGGAACACACGACTATCCCCCACATGTACAATCATCAGAGCACCCCATCAAAATCCCGTGCATGGGTAGACAGCCTCAATCGGTCTTTGGCAAAGAACGGCGCCGTGGCCCATTTCTCAGAACCCGCTGGCTCTTTTGTGTCATTGTGTCTGATCCTTTTATGGCTCGCTTGTTCTTGCTTGCCCTTGTTTGCCTTGATTTCGAGACGCCCTGAGGTTTCGCTGCATTGCTGACCGCTGGTTTAGACGGCGTGCTACCACTATTGCCAGATGCTCTGGTCTTGCGTGTGGACGAGGGTTGCACCAAGCTCTTGTAGGGCGCTTTTTCATTTCTTCCGAGTAGCATGCCAAACTCAGGCAACTGCTTCGCAAGCCTCCGGCTTCTACGCGGTGTACCGGGCTCATCGAGCCCGGGCGCAAGTTTCGACCGCCTTGACCCACGGCCTCGTGTTGGGGTTTCTGATGGTATCGCAGCGGGCTGTCGAGATCGAGGGCTTCGGCGCGGAGCAGTTTGGGTCTGCGCCTTGCCTTTAGTGATTCTCCCACCACTAGTCTTGCGAGAGCTTTCCCCGGACAGTGGTCGGCTTCCCTTTCCCTTGCGAGTCTTGCGTGAAACGTCCTTGGTCTGTCGAGGCGGTGATGCTAGTAGCTGCGGCTCCACTCCACTCGCAGACTGGCCTTCTGCAATGATAGGTTCTGCTGCACGTTGTAGGATGCTTTGCCACCTCTTCAACACGCGCTCCTCCTCCGCGGCTTCTTCCCGATGTACGGCGTCGATCTGTTCTTGTGTCCAACCCTTAAGACGAAAATCGAGGTCCCTCATCCGGAGTTCGCGCTGCTTCTTTTGACGGTAGTATTCGTCTTGGTCCGTCCATTTTAGAGCATGAATTGCATCCCATTCCTCACGGTTTCTTCGGTCGCATCCTTCGTCTTCGTACCTAGATCTGAGCGAGGCTCTCATGTCGAGCTTCGATTCCTCATATTGCCTCTTGGACAAGCGCCAGCCAATTGTGCTCCACTCTAGCCAATGCCAGTTCCCTTCCCGTTGGTAATGCAGTCCCTGCGGCCCGCTCATCGCCTGGCGGCGAGCATCGGTAGGGGTTGGGGGGTATGTGCTGTACCCACTGTGGTCGCTATGCTCGCTACTACCGGATGGAGAGGGTATAGCGTCAATTCCGGTCTCACCCGAGGACGTGGTGTTCGAGGGCTCCGCAGGCCATGCCATGATCTCGTCCCACGTCTTCCCTTCCGCCAACATCCCTTCGTCCCTTTGAATCCGGAGCTGGGTTAGAAGTTGCGTGCGTTTGGCTGCCTTTGACGATTTCTTCTTGCGTTCACGAGGGTCCAAAGCTTCTCGTTCTTCTTGTCTATCCCGATCTAGGGCCTCTCGGTGTGCCCACCAGGTTTCGCCATAGTGCATTCGGGCCCAGGCGTAAAGCTCTTCCCATGTCTTTCCTTTTTTCATAGGCAGCTTTCCCTCCTCCCGTTCGCGTTCCAACTTCCTCAGAGCTTTCTGGCGATCCATGTAGACGTAATCATCCTCCTTTACACTACACCTGTAGAAGTTCCTTTCCCGGAGCATGGTCTCTCGCTGTTGGTACCAATCCTCACCGTAATGTTTCCGACCCCAAGCCTGATACTTCTCCGCATCGTACGGTTCTGGTTCTGGAGTCCATGGCCTGGTATTTTGTGTATTTCCAGCCTCGTTAACGTCGTGCTCGGCATTTCGGGGTATGCTATGGTCATCATTGCTGTCGTAGAATAGCGGCCCGAATAACGCAGGACTGATAGGAGCGGGCGAGGATTGAGGTTTCGTGGAGATGGCGGATTGACGCCGTCGAGTGCGTGTTCTTGGAGCCATAGAGACGAAATAATTTTTCAAAGATCAAGATACAGATATTCTTCGTTGATGGCGATTAGGTTGATTCCAAATTATTGATGGGAAGAGATTAATGGGAATCGAGAAAGAACATTTGATCAATTAATTCCATTGCGTCGTGGTCATGTTGCTGTTGGGTGCGACGTATCATCTACGCGCCCTGGGCCACTTGGGTCACCATTAGGTGCCTAAATTATTGTGATTGTGTGACACGACGAGACCATCCTGCAGACCACCTTTTCGACCACACTCTCAGCCATGCTCTCGACCATCATGTCGACCATTCTGGCGGCCACCATGCCTGCCTGCCCGACCTCCCCCGGTTGCCCTTCTCGCCGTCCTAGATAAACTTACCTTCTTCCGCTCTTTAACGTCTGGTGAAACCAGACTATACCAATCACTAAGATGAATATGCTTTCCAAATGGACGAGCCTGGGACCGTCTTCTACCTCGTTCCCATCAATGAGGGAGCCCACGAAATTGTCAATGACGATGCTAACTGCGACAGACGGCGAGTGGACCCAAACAACATCTCGAAACAGTATTTGAGAATTGCGCTCGACCAGCCTGCAAAAATTCCCGGCCGCCTAGCGACATTTGGCCGGATGCCATTTATGAATGATGTGATACTTCGCAGCGGCAATTTCTCAAAGGCCGACCAATGCTACTTTGACTTCCACCCGACAACCGGAGAGCTTCTGCTCCACGATATATCCAAGAATGACGATACCCAACTCTGTACCCCCGGCGCTGGGAATATCGAACAGATAGGGAGGAGCCCTCGGCAATGTGTTGTACAACTTGACAAGGAATGGATTTTCCAAATCGGACCCGCCCGTTTTGACCTCATCCCACGACGGACACCGAGTCCTGAAGACAAGGCATCATTTGCGGCTGAAAGAGTAGCCTTTGTCCGCCAAATACCAGATGAGTTCAGGACGCACCAATGGACGCTCGAAAGCCTTCAAGCTGTCGGTGTGCAGTCGCACCCATCGACGACTACAGCTAGGTCTTACAATATTCGGCGGCTGCATCCCGATCGGCTGAAGTCGGGCGAGGAGATTAGGCACGCGCGTAGGGGGGATCTAGGGAGCGGAGGGCAGGGAACCGTGGATGTGGTTGTTGATCTGCATACTGGTGATCACTATGCCCGCAAAACTCTGACTTGGAAGGTGATCCCGGAATGGAGGATCAATAACGAGAGTGATTTTAAGGCAAGGGTATTGAGAGAAGTGGATTTGGTTAAAAAAGCGCGCCATGTAAGATGTACTGTTCCCGCTATCATCGGCTTGTCAATGCTTACTAGTACGCAGGACCACATTGTGCCATATTTACATCACCAGGGCTGGGAGATGGGAGAGACTCTGGAGATCTTCATGCCTGTTTACGAGGGGAACCTCTTGAATTTGTTGAAACGACTCAAACACGGAAATGCGCCGCCAGAGGCGCGACGAGTGAGGACGGCTACGATGCTCCACCAGATGTTGCTCGCACTAGACCATGTCCACAAACAGGGTATCATCCATCGGGACATCAAGCCCGCCAATATCCTCTACCGAGGTGACGATTTCTTCCTGACAGACTTCGGCATCGCAAAGGTCATGGACTCCTCCCGAACCATGGCAGGGACGAAGTGGTATGCCGCACCTGAAGTTCAGTTCAATAGACAGCAGACGCCTAAGGTCGATATATACTCCCTCGGTGTGACTGTTGTGGAGTGTTTGGGTGAACTCCCACCCGAAAGACAGAGGCCCCCGTGGAAGCAGTGGCATCAGGATATACAGGCAGCCCTCAGCGAGGTTGAACCTCGGATGACGTCGATGCTCGCCGACGCCGCCGACGAACGTCCGACGGCTCAGCAACTCCTCCAGAACCTTTTTCAGCAGTCATCTGATCCTTCATTACAGAGCCTGCAAGTGCACCAGGCCAAGAGAACGATGATGATTTGTTCCCCAGGACATAGTACCATGGATTGGACACGAACGAGAGCCACAGCGCTTCGCTGTCAAAATTCTCGGCCCGCGCAACGGGACGACGATGCGCAGCCACTGGAGCTAAATCCTTCACCAGATCTGTCATCCGAGGCATCTCCAAATCGACCCATGCAGCTAAGAAGCGGGTACAAACTGACTGCCAGGCCTAGGTCTGTCAAGTCTGCCAAGTCTGTCAGGTCTGTCAGGTCTGCAAAGTCGACAAACGAGAAGCGGGCCACAGGTGGCCAACACAATGATAGGCCACCACGGAGAGGGCGATATGCGCCATCTCAATCTGGAGGGGTACTAAAACGAACATCATCAAGGATAAGCCGGCGCTCGAGAGCGGAGAGCGTACTGAAGGCGGAGGAAATGAGAGCATTGAGAGTGACTTGATAGGGCATTGGCGTCGTACAGTCCGCAATATTCTTGTGGATAAACTGTTTTTGAAACAAACCACGCCTCTCCAGCATGATCCCCACACTACCCAGATGATTGGTTGTTCCAGGCCTGGTGTCTTTTGCTATCCGCAGGTGAATTTCGACTTTCGCCGAGCCAAGACGGGCTCGTGAATTTCACTCGGCTGTGAGCAGTCCTGACAACTTGAAGTTAGGCACAGGAAGCATGGTGCTGGTTGTACCTCTGACAATCATTGGGATTGATTGGACGCCATGATGGCTGCATTCATGCATGGGCGGCGCAAGGCGGTCTCAGGCGTCCCTCCACTAAGTCTGGCCTCCTCCATGCCTGCTGGCGCCTAGGTTCTGGATCCACATTTCAAAAGCCACGAACACCAATTAATCAATCTGCCCTTCCTCTGCATTTTACACATTTTATGCCCCCGCTTCTGGGCAGCAGCTTGATGATTGTGACTATATCCAATCAATTCTTCGGCCGATAACGGGGTCTGCATCGAGAAGCATCGTTTTATCCCGGACGATTGGACAGTCGCATTTTTGGTGACTGATGGGTAGGTAGTAGTAGCAGCATTGATTTGATGTTGCTGGGGAATGGTGAAGATGCCTAGTCTGAAGCGGACCGGCCCAGAGTGTCATTTCAGGCCCCGTCCAATGACGAGCCTTGGTTGGCGGCGGGCGCTAACACCATCAACAGTTCGAATCGCCAGCCGGCGCCTACCTTGGCCACGCAGACCGATCAGAACCAGTGCCGGCATGGTGTTTTGTCCTTATGATGATATTATCTCAGATCTCACAGAGTGGCGGGTGATCGAAGGATGAAAGCATGCTGGCTGAGAGAAACTGGGGGAGGCCGAGGTGATGCATCAATCCCGGTTACAAAAGTGATCTGACTCGGAATTTTCTCATATAGCTTCAAGCTTCTCATGTAGGATAGTCACTTCCTTTCGCAGCTCTTAGGGCGCGGGATGAAACAACTTCCTAGAGAACATCTGTGAGCATCTCAGTGACGATGGAGAACTGTAAATACGAACGTATCTATTGCTCATTCCCAATATTAGAATTGTTCCGGCAGTAATATGTGAAGCACTCCTCTTGCCTAGTCGGCTTTATTTTTTTGCAGTCTGCCTAAAGGGGACTGCTGTACAGTACTTTTTGTCGACGGGTGAGAGACAACCAAGTCACATCATCTTCTGGCTCGAGTGCTCGGACATCCCTTGCTCCATCTCGAAAGGGTCGATATCTCAGATTAGGGGTATGTTTGGATGCCTAAATATGGCCGTCCCAGACAAAGAGGAAGTCGAATTATTATTACAGTTACGACAAGAATGCCTGTGGCTGGGGATGCGGCCGCAGGTGGACGTGGTCTGTCGCAGGGCGCTGCCCACAGACCCTGATACAGTCGTCCTTTTCTTCCAAAACTCCTAGCCGTCTAAGCCGCCCTCTGTCATTCTGGGTCCTTGTTGCATATTTTCAGTTTCCTTGGGCTTCAGAAAGCAGAGAATCCTCCCTGGTGAAGGGAATAACACGCCCAGCATGGAGGTGCCCAAGAGAAAAGGACATAGATGGGACGAGACAGCGACTTAAAAGGCTTATGGCGTCTATCAGCAAGAAAGTTATTATAGAGCATACTGAAGTTGTACTGATAGTAAACTCTCGTGTGTCGATGAGCGAGCCATTCTCTGCTGAGCAATATTGGTGGTTTTGGGGTTGTCAAACCTGACAGCTGCCTCTTCATCTCTCGCAATGCAGCTGATAAGGCGTCCTGACAGCCATGCTCGCAAGCTCGCGGAAGAGCGTCTCATTAAACTCGAAGCAGGGGAATGTCATAACTGTCCCATTGTCGACACCACTCGCCTGCGAAGCCCTAGGTTCTATAAAGGCTGTCGGGGTCAGCGCTGCATATTTAATACTTATCGCACAGTAATTCTTTCCAAGATGTCAAATATAGCATTCATAACTTTCCTAGATGCTTCGATCTTATTCTTAGTGATGGCCGATGTTATACAATAGGTAAGAACTTGGCCCGCGAGCGTACTATCACCCTGCAGACATGTTTTTTCAAGCGGAACACGCCGCCGTTGCGTTTCCACAGGTTATGGGCGTCTTTTTTAAAGACTGTTTCTATCTTAGCAATAGTCTTCCTATGGCCGGGGGTTCCTATCTGGATGGAGGTACGTCGAGGACGTACCGGAGGTTGGAGTTGCTCAAGCGCTCTGAGGGAATGTTTCTAGAACGGAGAGTAATAGTCATACTCCCTCAATAAACATCACAGGAGACACTGAAATCTTCAAAGGGGGCCGAGAACCCTTTCACGCAGAACAGTCTTGTCACAACCATTGTAGAATGCAGGTTCTGTCAGATGAAAGGCTCGGGGAGAGGGATATTCTTGAAGACCCGGAACACATCGCCCATCGCAACGTATGGCCGGAGGCGAGAACTATGTATCACAGGATGGTTGAAAAGGTAAAGGCAGCACTTGAGGAAAAACGCCCACCGCTCCGCGTCGCAATTGCTAAAATTCAAGATGGTGGGGCACCCAGGATCTATGGCTCGTCTGAATAGATCGGCATAATTCATAGAAAAAGGCCTCCATACAAGTTAGTGCAACTGGGTGACGGCATTGCCGACTCGAGGTAGAGCAATATCTTGAAAAATTGGAATTCGGCAACAAGAGGCCTCCCAATTCGTATGTGCATGGATTCATGGAGTCGGCTTTAGAGTGGTATTACCTGACTTATCACCCATCGTAGCATCCGCCTCGTCTGTGGGTTACCTTCTAGCTCTCTGCAGCTGTACTCCAGACAACATCTGATGCCTCCACTCCTGCGCCGAAAAATGGGAGATCGGTAACGACTCGACCATTGTTGACTCGTCAGCAAATATAATTCTACGGACTGCGCAGCGCAAGGTTTATCAAGGGGTTTCGGACTTAAGCTAATTCTTACCCCTTTCCTTGCACTATCGAGAAACTGTTCGTCTGCCCTTTCTGTCGACGGGAAAGGATGTACCCTTTTAGACAGAGGAGAGAGCATCACTCTCCTTTTCCCTTGTCAGACAGCATACGGCCAACAACAACTACAGCAGTCTTAAAAGGCGGATATCAGCACACCGATACCTCGCTACCGCTCTGGCAAGCCTTCTGTTTCCTGGTTATCGAGAAGATATCTTCTTCTGGCATCGCTTCGTCCTTCGACTCTAGTGTGCCTCTCATGCTTCTAATGCATCCGTTACTGCTCTCACAAAAGTCTAGAAGATCTTTGGGCCTTCTAAGATGAGTAGACGGGCAGGCGTCTCTATCACCCATCTAGCCAGAATTTGATGGTCTGAGAATATTTAATTCTCGAAGATCGCGACTTCAACACGAGATCAGCTGACCTTGGAATGGATCGTGCTTAGTCAGCCACTGCCATTTTTGCAAAAGTCAAAGCCCCACAGTCAAAACCTCAAGTTAAATAATTTTTTTTCCTCCAGTTTCAATTTCTTTCCAGCTTCTTGCTTCCTGCTTCTTGAAAGCAGAATTCGAGCCCTCGGCTCGAAGAGGTCTCATCCGGACCTCATCCGGGCCTCTTCAGGGTCTGTGCTATTGGTAAGTCCGCGTTTATGTCTTCATCGTCTCATCCAATTCGGTTCCCTCCGGGTTCCTACCGCAGCTGGTATGATGATTTGATATACCGCAAACTAGAGTCTTTGATCTCCCACAGGGACGACATGAAACCTCTTTTTCACGTCAGTCTGATTGACCAGCTGCTGGATATTTCCGTGTTGTTATTTCGGTGACAGGATACCATCTAACACGAAGACAGATGCCTGGTCCAGGTTGAAGCGATGGCTTTTTCATGAGCGACAAAATTGTCACTCAGTTTCAAACGAGGCCTGTTTTCTCGAGTGCAACTTGTATGTATGGTCCTGTTATTTTTGCTTTCCCTCCCTTTCTCCTCGTGTTCCTGATGATCATTTCGTGCGATTGCACGCTGGAAATTACCGGCTGAGCAACTGCTTTGACGATACAAAATGGCTGTTTCTGATACCCATCACTCGACCCTTCCGGTGCTATTGTGTTTAGTCTTCCTATCTGGCCATGGCTAACAATACTGCAGTATAGTTGCACGTTCATTTAAAAGGTACATCTTCTTCCTGCAACAATCCATCCTCTCAGTCTTTTTCCTCCATTGAATGATGAATCGCGGCACTGGGCTCCGACATATATACATGAGCAGACAACGCCTTCTGTGGCAGGCCTAGAAAACCTCGCCCACTGACTCTCCTTGGCCACCTTCGATATTTGTTTTGACAATCCGATATACTGTGGGATGTTAGGGCTAACTCGACACAGTTGCTATCACATCTGTTGCCTACTTACTCAAGTCCCAGTAAACCAAAGGTTTGTACCCCGTCTTCTAGTTCTTCTGAGCCCTCTGCGATGTGATGATTCAGATGACGAGTCTTACTCGGGCTTCCCGATGCTGACACACACTCTTAATTTCCATTCATGCTTCCTGATATCGTTTTTCTTAATTTTTCTCAATTTACAAGCTCATGCTGTGGAATGACTCGTGCTAACCAAGAGTCAAGAACTATCTAAAACAGAAGCAACCGCGTATGTCATCACGAGCCGTTTTTCCTTGACCTCATTTTCAATGATGAACCATAAACAATGACAAGCATATGTCCGAGCCCCCAAGGCGACGAAGATATCTTTTCGACATTTCCTGAACAAACCTTTCACCTTTCTTCTTTGCCTCAGCCCTAGGCTGTAGGTATGGCAAGACTAACAGTTTACCTTCACAGTGTGTGTATTATTTAACGATCGTGATGGATGGGTCTTCTCCAGCAGAAACAGTTAGAGGCCATACACATATCATCAAGGTTCGTCGTCTCTCCACACATATTTTCCCCCTTTACCTTCGCCTCCGCACTATGTGATGACCCAATATTATCACGACGGTCAACTTAGCCATACGCGTTGATGACATCGCCCTTGACAAGGCATTTATTCCTGACATGTGCCCTTCACTACAACTTCAATTCTACATGCTATGTCATAGCTAGTTGCTAACATGTGGTTTAGATTGCTTGGGCCCAAACCCCTTTCGTATATACAGTCGCTAGGCCCGACGAGAAGTCAACTTCCTGTCCCGGGCTTGACTCGTAAGAACAGTCTCGGAAACTTGGCTGTTGTTGGGCGGAGAAATCTAGTCTGCGCGTGGCTATGGCCGCGGGACGTAAACCAACGGAACGACAACTAAAACCCGTATTGTAGACAAAGCTCAACAGGTTGGTTGATCCGGTGGTCTAGTAGAGATGTAAGGAAGAAATGGCAAACGGACAAGAACCTGGGTAAAGAAACTAAAGTCGTTACTCGCGATGGAACTGCAGCGCGCTGTTACAGAGGCGGTGACGGCTAGTAGATGTACTAACAGACTTGAATTAGTGGATCTAGATATTTTCTTCTTATTGCTTTGGGCTAGAGACCCTTCACAAGGAAAGAAAAAACAGAAATCAAAAACTTGTCCTCTCTCTTGCTCTCTATCTTCCTGGTTATTCAATTGTTTTGAAATGGGAAACGCTCTTTTTCCAAGAACTTCAGGGGGGACGCTTCCTATGAGCGACACCAACTCAATCTCCCATGCTAGCGCTGCTGCGGTCGCCGCCTGCTACTGGCCAGCGTTTTTGGAAGGGAGGCATCAATGTGACAAGTATGCTGTGGCTTCCCAGAAACCTCGAAACTCAACATTAGATGTAGAGATGGTTCCAGAAGAGGAGAGGTCCCTTTCTATGTTGGACAAGGACGATAGAGGTGCGTACTCAACAGCATGTCCAGCATCAGACCCTATTTAGGAGCTCCTGAGAGAACTGGTATTAGGCATACAGTCGTTTAGTAGTCACCTTCTTACTCTATCGATAATAATACGCAGGCATTACTTGAGACTCTGCTTCCCTTCTCTTGATACCTTTACGCAACTTGGAGCATCTCTAGATATCGGCCGCGTCTCTGACAAGTATCCTAAGATGAAGATCACTCTGTGGCTTTTAAAGCTCCTAGGGAATGCGATGGTTTTTCCCAGTACAGGCAGGAACACCAACAAAAGCAGGCGAACGCCGACGACGAACTAAAAGTTCATCAAAGTCGATGGTCATGTAATTCATGCGATGCTAGTGGTGGAACAGTATTGGACACTGATACTGGAGAAGACATGATGCGACACCTTCAAACCCGCCATACCGGGACTGTTGCAGAAACCCAGATTTAGACGATCCCAGATGCCTTCAAGCAGCCGGTTCAGCACATAATGTTCCTTTCTTCCCGTCTGTGCGTTAAGGGGCCACCACCCGACCTGTCAATAGACCGAGGGAGGAACCTGTTGAGGCATCATTACTGGCACCTAGCAAGGCATCTACAAGTCCTACCTCTCGAATCTCTACCGCTGTCGATCTAAGGCCTCGAGAAAAACGTCTCCGAAGAAGATGGTGAAGTGGAAGAGCCCGAGGACGAAAGAGACTCGGAGAGTCGGGCCGAGTCTTCCAGGGCACTTCAGTGCCCAATCTGCCAGATCCGCTAGTATCAGGATAATGGAAACGCAGCACGTCATTTCCGTAGGGCAGAGAGAATTGCCAGCCTGGTAAGAGATAATCCTAACTCTACGAGAACCTAGCCTAGTACTTGACGTTTCTCAGGAGCCCCCTTCGTTGAGAATCAGGTCTTCTCCGTCCACGCCTCATTTTCGTTGATTCCCGCCCCGCCCTGCCTGCCTCTTCTTTCACGACTGTCAAAGATGAATGTGAATCTGAAAATGTTCCTTATCTCAATAATGGATACAAGGTTTTGTGGCTAGCCGCTTCGCTGTTTTCGTTCGCCATGGGATATCTAGACTTGACATATCAAGCTGGCGAGGTGCATTTTTTTTCTTCCTCTTTGAAATGCGGGTAAATGTAAGCTCTCGTTGACTTGAATCTCCCCAGATATTCCACATCATTGGGGAGAAAGGCGAACTCTGGCTCGCCTTCAGTCAGGAGGACCCATCCGGACGTGTCGGATAGATCTGGTCGAGTCGAGTCACATTTGCCAAACTAGCAGATGAATATGACACCTAAGCGTAAAGTGGATTTAATACTTCTTTTTTTCTTCTTTTCTTCTTATTTGTCCTCATAGATGAAGGCGCTATTTTTCTTCCTTCCCGCTTGGATCTCGACAGGAACCTGAATGGGGACCGCTCGCTTCATTCGCTCACCCCATACGCCTATGGGCCAACCGTGAGCTTTTGCCAAACCACTGATCAATGTGACGGACATAGTTGCTGGAGAGAGACAGAGAGATTTGATGTAAGAAATACAGTGCGACCCGAAATCATTTGCTGTTATCAAAAAATAGGAGGCCATTTACATATCTGGCGCTGGCAGGGGCTAGTAATAACAGTAGGATATGGAGAAATAGCAGAACCAAAAAGGAGCAAGGAAAAAGAAGAGAGAAGAAAAGAAACCAAACGGAAAAGACAAGGCATAAAAGGAGAGAAAAGGAGAGAAAAGAAAAGAAAAGAAAGGTTAACAATAATAAGAAAACCAGGTATCAAACGTCTTCTCGACATCGCGTGCTCATTCACACTCATAATCCATCATAAATCAGTCGTAAAAGAGAGTCATTCATGCTGATTCTTCCTCTTCCAACCCTACTGTGTCCCCGGTGTTCCAGGCCGCAAAAAAGAAAAAAAAGAAATAAAGAAAGAAAGAAGACCGTTTCGCCCGAGATCGATAGCCCGCGAGATGTTGGCTGAAGTCGCTTTATCAAGTCAAAGGCGGCGGACGATCAGTGCGTGTTTGTCTTAAAAGCCACACGCATCCCGCCGCCGCCGCTCGGGGTAAAGGCCATCTTGTGTTTTTATCTTCTTTTTCAATTTTTTTTCTTTCTCTTTTTCCTTTTTAATGCCGTACGTGTAAAACCAGACCGGTTACTGCCTCTTGTCTCCGGACCTCGAAAACCGAGCATTGTCACTCCCGAGATAGTAAGTGGGGCCCGATTCCGGACTCGGATCCGGAATATGGATATCGTAATGCAGGCTTTCTTGCGCCGGAGCGTCCGCGGGGGTTAGCCTGAGTTGTGGAAGTTTGATGTAGGGATCATGAGCCGCTTGAATTGGGAGGGGAGAGTCCCCGAAGTTGGGGAATGGGACCGCCTCGGTGTGAGAGTCACCGCCGCTCTGGAGATGCGACCAAGGTTCCTGGAGGGGGGAACTACTCGGGATTTGCTCATCGATCGATGGGCTTAGAGGGAGAGAGAAGTCACATTCAGTCGGAGGGGAATAATATGAATACTCGTGGCTGATTGGATGAAGAGCAAAGACAAGAGGAGCTCAATGGTTAGATTCTTGGTGGGAAATAAAGATGAACAATAGAGGGAAAGGGATGAACTAACATCAATGTATTGGACGGTTGCAACAGGAACTGAAACCCCGCAGGACTCGAGTAGGCCGGTGAAGGCCCCGCGGCCGCGGCCGCGGCCCCGAAATAGGGGGGGAAGTTTCCGGTGTCCAGAGGGATGGGGCTGGGGAGACTGGCATGGCCGTCGGCGACAAAGGGGGAATGTGACTCGTCTGTGTCCATGACGGAGTTCGACGGAGAAGACGTCGCCCGGGTGTTTGGGCTCAGGCTCTCTCCATAAGGGCTCACGGTCCCTGACCTGCTTGTCGCTTTGGCATGTTTTTGGTATTTTCTCACCCCCCATCGTTTCCAGTGGGATCTGTAGCTTCGCACACTACTCGCCTCGGCGGTTAGCATTTCCTAAGTTCCCGCTTTCTTTGTCGAGAAACGGACACGTCCGGAGTAGAGGAGGAAAAGGGCCTCCATTTTTCCCAGTTAAACGTGGATGGAAGAAGACTCACGATTTCGAAAAATTATGTTTCCGTTTCATGTATTCGCGGACTTCACCACAGGTCATGTTCTTGTATAAGCTGGTCATGAGGTCCCGGTGCTGTTGCCAATCGTCAGGCATCGTGTTGTACCGATAATGAAATATCGAGATCTGGAATAGGCGGGTATATAGAGGGCGACTTGATACAATGGGGGTTTTGGAGGGCGAAGAAGAGTTAAACAATGTATAAGGAAGGAGTGTATGAATCAAAGGAAGAAGAAGAACAAGCAATTGAGATATATGTGGTCGGATGGCTATAACCTCATCCTCGTATATATTTATATATATACATGTACATGAGTAGCACGTCTCAAAGAAAGACGGAAGATAAATACCGAAGCATGAGAAGCCCAGTTTCTCATTTCAGTCGCAGGTATCCTCCGTTTTATGAGAGATCAATGGATAAGATATAAGCGGGGTCGGTAGAAGGCGGACGAGGCAGCATCAATCCCAGAGTATAGTAGAAGTTCAAGGCGCCCCCTCTAGATCTTGTACCTTTACCAATGCCGTTATTGGCTGGTCCCTTCGTGTCCCCTCAGACACCGAAGACGGCTCTGCATATTAGAGCCTCAACTCACTCTCTCGTTTCTTGGGCTGCCACGCGTTGGTCGCGGTCAACCTGAGGGGGGTGTGCCAAGCTTCTTTTCTTCTTTTCCCTTCCGTTTTCCGTCCTTCTTTCCCCCCTTCTTTCTCCCCTCCTCCATACCGCCGGTTCAATCCTCTCAGCCTAGTCTTGTAAAGCATTTCCTATGTGTGTAACCAGCTGACATGTGGCCGCAAGCTGTGCTTGGCCACCAAGGCCAATCCAAGCTCATCGCGTGGACAGACCTGACAACCCAACTCAGGCCTAAAAGAGCACACATCACCTTGGTTGATATCTTCTTGGATATCTCATGGGGGGGTGATGATATTGAGGAAGTGCACATCACAAAGGGGGCTTGCTCTCTTCACATTACAAACAATATGTGGCCTGAATACAGAGGTTGGATTTCGAACCCTTCTAGGTATCGACGTGCCTAAGGAGAATGAGGTGTGTGTTTGGGGGGGTGGGGGAGGGGAGGGGACAAGAAAGCGGAGGGCACGCAAGGTGGCTTAGACGCAAGTGAAGAAAGAGGCGTATGAAGGAAACAGTATTACAGGAGGCCGACAGAAGAAAGCGTTTCCCGCAGTAAGGTTGATTGGTTTGCTCTGCCTGCTCATCTCGTGCATGGTGATAGAGATGCATAGGTATGCAGCCGCCCTCATTTTTCGATTGGCTCTTGGGAGATGCTGCTGTGTTGATCACTGCAAATAATGTGCCCTCGCCCTGTACTACGAAGAAACAGCTTCCCTGTAGCGCTCACCGCATATCTTGATCTTAGGAAGGAGACGCTCGAACCTTCTGGGGAATCGGTTCAAGAAGAGGATGCAGGAGAGCGGTGCATTCTAGTGTATGGAGAGACAGAATGATGCGCGTTATGCATACAGGGTCCCCCGAAGTGCTAGCGGAGCAGCAGTCAAACCGTCCGAACCTTCAACAGCCGGACGGTTGGGCCTAAGCTGCGAAACGATGGGTCTCAATTCATTGTTTCGTTTGTTGGCCGTTGGTGCCAGCGTGGAAGTTCTGACCGACTTCCAAATATGGACATGGATCAGTGATGTCGTGATACGCGAAATCTGCGAGAGGAATCTCCCAAACAAACCCTGAATTATTTGAGCCTCAAGGGCCGTCGAAACCCAGTCCTGGTATCAATGTCAGTCGTGTGGGATAAGTCGCGCGTGGCATCAAGCAAAGAAAACATCCCGAGTCCGGCCCAGGAACTCGCCGGGCCTTACCGGGCTTTTCCCCTCCCCCTTCCTTACCCTCAAGGAGAGCGGTCCTCGGCTGTGGCGTTCAGAGCCAAGGGGCGAGGTGACCTCTCACCAGCTAAACAATGAAGAACTCGGTCTTTGTCGTCATCCCAAATCTGGCTTGGCTCGCCTGTTGTGTTACTTCCACCCACCATGACTGCTGGCGGCCTGGTCCGCGAGCCGCATTTCGGCCTGATTTTACAGCAACATTTCCATCCCAGAAACAAGAACATCAACGGGCCGGGCTGGCTCCACGATATCACAAGATCAAACCGCCCAGGATCAGACGAAAAACAAGGACTGAAAGCCGGGAATGAAACTTGCTGGTTTTGATAGAGTTCCAATTAAACAATTTCTTTTTCTTCGTGTGACCGCTACTTCGAAAGGACGAATTGATAGGAGAGAGGATATTCCAATCATGCCTGCAAATCGATTCGATTATCAGCATTGAACAGTTCGAGACCGCGGGGTAAAAAAAAAAAAAAAGTATGACTCCAAGTATTAACCGAAATGCGGCTTCAGAGCAGACACTCGAACCGCAGAGACTTGATGAATTGGTGGTGCCTGGCAGCTCTGGGACAGATCAATCCTGATGCGTCCAAGACTTCAGATACACAGCCACACAGCCGGTTGGTTGTTAGGTCCGCCTCGCATTTGGCATCCATCGCCCAACGGAATATAAAGACGCTCTTCACCGCTAGTTCTTGCCTCGAAAATCCCGGGAATCCGGTTCATACGGTGGCTGAGACAACAAGACAGGTATTTGTATGGGCAAGGCTCTTGAATTAAACTGAATGTAGAACCAACCAAGACCTAAAGCAGATAGGTAAATACTGAGGTATAGGCGATCAGGTGGTCACCAGGTGTCAAAATCAGGCCGCCCCCAGTGCCAGCACTTCCTTCATGTTCCCTTCTGATTTGCTCCGCGATGCTGCGGCAGGCCAACCCACTTCCCTCCTACCCAGTCCACCCTCCCAAGGAGCAAGAGGATTCGAAAACAAAAGAAGAAGGAAAAAATTTCTCCATGCGGCTCACACACCCGCAACAATCATTCGTCATTTACGCAGGTGCAGACGTTCCCTTGGTATCAGCCGGAGCCACCTTAACATCAGCAGCAGAACCGGACACACCGCTTTCCTGAGGAGGATGCTCTCCTTCGGGCGTAACTGCCTTCGCTTCATTCATCTCTAGCTTCTCTCCAGAGGCAGCAGCTGCGCTAGATGCAGTAGGCGCAGCAGATGCCGCATCGACCGGAGTTGGGGGGGACAATGGTGAAGTCGGAGAGGTGGGTGACAAGGGAGCGGCCGAATCTGCGGCCTCCTTGATGATGCGGAACCATTTTTCTGCGTCAGCCGCCGTGTGAGCCTTAAAAGAAAGCTCTGATGATCCGGACAACTTGCTGCTCAATGTCTTGCTTGTATCTTTGCCCTTGACGCTGAACTTGTCCCCGCTTGGATTTCCGATAAGGGCGCCGGGGAGATAGACGCTGAGCTCGGGCTTTGGATCGTGACGAGCATTATCGGAGTCCTTGAACTCGTGTAGGAACTTGGACGGGGTTATCACGTAGTATCCCGTCTGGTATCCCCAAGACAGCTTGTTCCGCGACTTCCTCTCGAGGGTACCCTCGATCAGTGGCTTAGTGGATGTGTGGTCCATGTTAGGGAACGTGATGGCATCCACGACACGTGGCGGCTCGTTGGGGTCGACGAGGAGGTCACCACTACGCGCGACAAAGGCCTTCCACTCAAACTCGGGTGGCACCCTCTGGATGGCGCCCAACATGTCGGAGTGCAAAGCCCGAATCTTTTCGCCCTGGCCGCCGACGAGCTGGGTGAAGGCATCAATAGCCTGCTGCAAGACTTGGATGGTGTGAGCCTCGAATTCCTCAAAGTTGTTCTGCACGGCAATGAGATCGCCCCTGTGGGCGTTCTCCTCGAGGACCTGCTTGTGCAGGCGGTGAAGAACGCCCCTTCTGATCACGTAGGGATCTTCGTGACCACCATTGATCTTGCCTCCGGCTGACTCGAAAGAAGCGGTCTGCTGGCCGAGAAGCTCGATGTGCTTCTGCGTCGTGTTCCGGGCTTTCTCGACCTCCTTGGCACCCTTCGCGGCGCCACTGGCGAGCTCCTTCGCCTTGTGCTTGATCTCCTTATGCAGGCGCTCGAGGACAGGAAGCACATTCCCCTTGAGAGCCTTTTCGGTCTCGAGGTTCGTGTTGATGATTGCCTGTGTGTTGTGGCGCAGGTTCTCGAAGAAACCGGCAATACCACCTAGGCTCTGGTCAAAGTGATGACCCTCTCTCAGAGGATTCGATATGGTCTATCGAAAACACGGTTAGTACGCCTTACCATATGCCATCCTTTCCTCTCTATCTCGCCTAGACTCTCCTCTCATGGCGACGGCGACGCCGTAAGGGAGGGGGCGTATGCGTCGGTGGAATACTTGCCTTGAGAGCTCTTTCGTATTCCTTTGCGTGAGCCTTGTGGATTTTCTCCACGGCGGTCACGTACTCCTCTAGGTACCCGACTGCATGTTTCCATGCTTGCAGTCGCTCGGAGAGGAGCCCGGCAGTCTGATACGGTGAGGTTAGCAGCATGAAGCGGGGATGCCGTGAAATGTATTTCGTGGCAGGTTTTAATCTTGAAAAGAAAAAAGCCCAAAGAAATGAAACGGCAGGGCGGAAATTCCCTGCAAATCTTTCGCACATATTGGATGGGAGAAATGGGTGATGGTCAGCATACCGTGGAGGGATCGAACTCGGGAATGGCCTCATCGCTGAAGGTGCTGATACCTGTGGCCGCCCGCGAGGGAAGCTCTGTGGAAGGTGCGCTCATGGCTGATTATTACGATTGCGAGTGATCAATCTATTAATTTTGGTTCGTTCTACGTGAACGACTCCCGTGGTCTAGCTGTGAGCTTGGCCTCACCTCGTCGACTACTATCGCGAGAGAATCGAGGATTCGTGGATCAGAGATCGAGAGAGCGGTGAAATGGGAAAGTGGTGGTTCGGCGCTTTCAAGCTTCAAGATGCCCCGCAGTTTTCAAACCTCGGATGGGAGTGGGAGAGGAGGACGGCGGCTGTAACGATGACTTTTTTTTTGCTTTTTTTTCCCCTTTGGGCTCGCTCAAATGAGGACTTGACGCTCGATAAAACTTCGTTGTTGAAGCTGTGGAGGACCTTCGCAGCTCCCTTGCTTCAAAGCTTGCGAATAATGACGTCGAGCTCCTACTTCTATGATTAGGGTCCGTAGCTCAGGAGAAGAGTGGAAGCCCAATTACCCTAATCTAAAGCTCGCAATCACCCCACAGTGTTCAGTTTTGCCGTGCTCAGCTAGAATGGGTTAGTTGCGGATATTAATTCTGCAACAGTCCCTCCCTAAGCTGGCTGGCGGTTGCGTGAGGACATGAACTGTGACAAGCAAAAGCCCCCAAAGTCTACCCCTGCTCCCTTGCGAGTCGTCCCATCAATGTCTGTCATCCACACAAACAAGCTGAAGCATTCAAATCCCTGTGGCGATCATGGCCGGAGGAACGGCATCGCCCGTGAGGAGTGATGCAACCACCCGTGATGAACCTCTGTGATGGGGATGGGTCAGACAGTGTTGTACACGATGATATTACAGTGTATCCCCTGATTTTCCCCCATCTTATCTGTTGTCGACACAAGCATCAAATGAGTTGGTATATCTGAACGAGTTGCAATTTACCACAACCTGAATTGGGCATCCGGGGCACCAATGGCACCAATGGCACCAATGGCCCGTGGTCATTGAACGGTCGATCGAATCGCCATCACCTCGAGGATTGATGGCTGTCGCCTCTGAATTAGCGCAGAGCTTCAGCAGGTGAATTGGCTGCAACAGCTCACCGAACGCATTTGACGTACGATACAGCACAAGCACGTTCTTCGCCAACCGATTTTGCGCTCGAACATTTCATCCCTTCGCTATTCAAATTCATTTGTTCATGTTTCCTTCCCTCGACCCACCCACACCACCTAAAAGAAGAATGGCAAATCCTCGGTTCCCCATGACGTCAAGTGGTCTAGCGTCACACCCATCGCTCCTACCCTCAAACAAACATCCAAGCAAATGATTTTCCGCACTCAATGGACCCCCTCTCCTCCCATCTTCCCCCCTCCCTCACGATCTTCTGCCGCCATACGAAAAAAAAGAGGGGAAGAGGGGGCATTTGCTAAGGGCGCTTTGAAGGAATAGCAGCCATCATATCACCTCCGGCCAATTCCAAACCCATACATCAAAACTTCAAGATGAGATTGTATCGATGGGCTCGGGCACCAGACTCTGGGCGCGAGACTTGGGGTCCGAAACCCCGAGGACAAGTTTCCCGAGGTATTGCAATTGCGAAGCGGGAGGAGTGCTGCGTATGCATTGCATTGCTACCCCCTCAAAAGAAGCAAACCTAGCCGATCCGGCTGATATCCCTCCCTTGCTCGGATCTCGTAATCGTACTGCAGGAGGGTAACCAAAAGAGGGCATAATAGAGCACAGGAAGAGTGCTTCCTTACAAATGATCTTTCGAGAAGCGGGCTAAATGAATGGATGGATTAAGAGCACATTTTCGTACTCCATGGTACAGCTTTGGTTGGTAATCTAATCTACATCGTGCCCTCTTCACCTTATGACATTGTCCCAGCCTGGATATTGATCTGCAGGGCTAAGAGGTCCCTCGTGAGCTCATAATGTGGGGGAAGAATTCGCCTGCCTCGTATGGAAGGACAAAGTAAGCCGGCCCATGCCGTCTCTTATGCATTCGATTCACTTCGTAAACTCCTCGGTGATCAACGAGTATCAGGTACAATTCCTATTCTCTAAGTGTGTTACATTCGGTATTCATATTGAATCCAGCGTATACTACAACCGCAGAGCACACCTCCTTCGCCGGCCTTCATCCATCCTGGGAATGGCCCTGCCGCTCTGGTCATCCTGGGGTATATAACAAAGCATTTCTTTTCCAACCCGCAACCACTCAAGCCCAAACAAAGCAAACAACACACTTAAAGTCTATCCTCATACATCGATGTGCGATGAGAAATAAGAGGGGGAAAAAAGAAAAAGGGAAGGTTTGGGGAGGAAGCCCATCCTCAGTGAAGACCTCAGGTCTCTTGGGAGACTCCTAAGGAATGAAGAAATGAAACAGGCAGAAGTCTAGAGTGATGCCACAAAGTTCCATAGAAAGAAAGAAACAAAGTTGTAAACGCCGTCGGTCGGTCTGCAAATGTCATGACCTCCTGATATGCAAATGGGAACAAAAGAAAATTTGAAAGTTCAGTCGGAGTTGTAGGAAGTTTAGGAAGCGGAAAAAGGGGCCATTCTAGGCACCCGAGTGGGAAACGCGGATATTGTGAGGTAATGAAAAGCCGATATGGATTTGATGCAACCCCTACATGCATTGCATAGTGGGACGCATTCCTTGATAGGGGCGAGGGTCGAGGCCGTGTCCATAGTAGCCATAGGCATGGTTGGACAGCCGCTGCAAGAGAGCGTCTGAGAGGCCTGAGAGAGGCCGGGGGCGAACGGTTCGAGGCTGGGAAGGGTCAATAGCAGTCTGAGGCCTCTGAGACCTCTGACTTCCTTGACTACTCAGGGACTCGGATCGCGTGGAACGAAAATCAGAGAGCTGTTCAGCCGGCGAAGATTCATGGAGATCGCCCGAATCGGCTTCGGTGGATTCCGTCCTCTCCGGTTCAGATCTCGTGGCACCTTCGTCGGGGATAGTTGGTGAGGTTGGGACATCGGGTTCGATGTCTTCATACATTGGTAACATGGAAGGTACGCCGATATACGATCGCGGCCTAGCCGGGGTTCTAACTGCCGTTGCGTAGCTCGGTACTTTGTTGAGCTCTTCAAGGATGGTTTCGTCGACGTGCTCGGGAGACGCCCGACCAGAAGAAGAATTCTCATGGCTAGGTCGCCTCGACATTTCGTCAGGCGGCCCGCTGCTCATAGAATGTACCGAATTGCGTCGTGACCGATTGGTAGACATAGTTTGTAGGCGGGATGCCAGCGCCTCTACAATGGCAGGGTCGGTTCTGGCTCTGGCTCCTAATTCTGCTGCGTGAGCCAAGCTCTCGGAAGAAGCGCTTGCTGATGGGTGGTAATAAGGACTGTTGGCGCCGGATTGGTTCTCCGGAGTCTGGAAGCCGCCGAAAAGGACATCATCGTAGAGTCGATCCAGGATGTGCTCGCCATAGACCGGGGGCGCAATTGTCTCTGGGTCACTAAGCGGAGGCACAGTTTCGTCGGGTGATTGCATGACCAAATTACCCTCCTCGTCAAGGGGGATGTTGGGTGAGATGAAAATCGAGACGGGTAGAGTCGCGCGAAGCTAATTCGTAGCTGTTAGTAAAGGGCTCTGTAAGCGAGGACAAGGGGAGTAGTCCAATTCATACCTCGGAGACATGGCCATCTGGGTTCTTGAGTGAGACTATCAACCTCAGCTTATGCCGGACCTTGATGCCATGTTCGTTTATGTCCTGCACGCATTGCCGTAGCTTCTTGGGCAAGTCTAGCTTCTTCTCCAGTACCCATCCCTCCTGGCCGGTGCCGTCGATGGTGTCGTGCCAGTCCTGGCTCACAACGTCAAACTTCCAGTGGCCCACCTCTCGCTCTGTCTTGAATTCCTTAAGCTTTGCAATGTTGGAGCTCTCAATACATTCCCGGCACTCTATCAACTTCGCCGTGACAGCTCCCATTTCCAGGCCTTTGAGTAGCGGGGTGAATCGCATCTCTATGGCAACCGATCCACCGAATACGACAGCCTTCTGCGGGATGACGAGCGAATAGTCCACCTTGTTCGGCCAGATATTTTCCACGCTCATAGCATGGAGGAACTCGAGGGCAGATGGATCGAGGGTTCGAATGATGCGGAGGTGTTTGTAAGTGTGAATGTCGCTGGCGAGCCTGCGCCTCACGATCCGTGCTTTTAACCTGTACGAGATTGACGCCTCTGGGATGCCTTCTAGGGACTCCGATGTATCTCCGGCGAGCATGTACTCGAAAGGGAACTCGTAATTGCCGGGTTGCAATATCACGCTCTTCCCCGCGCCGCCTATGAATGGTGCCCATCGGTGCTGTAGGATTGGGATCGTCTTGTCGACTTTCTGTTGTGATATTCCCGTTGCCGTCATCTTAGCTTGCGTCCATCTGTTCGAGGCTCGTGTTAGTGTACCCAGCGCCAGAGACGGAGAGAAAGCAATGGCTTTGAGGTAATGATGTGTCGCACGACCATGGCGGATTCAGTAGATTACATGGGGGGGAAAGAGGCAATTGTAGGTTGTGAGACTTACGATAACCTCAGAGTTCCTGTTAGTCGCAAATGTAGTTCGTCCAGTTTCAGAGGCGCTGAGAGGCAGAGCACGACCTGTCCCTTCAAGGCCTGGCCTGCTGACTCATGGCCATTGCCACGAAATACTATAAAATCATTGTCGAGTCTGTATTGATTGTGAGAATTCAGATGGTTAGCATGGGAATGGTTGTCGTTGCACGCGCATGGGGAGGCCGGTTGGGCGGGAACAAAGGAAGAAGGGAAAGAAGAAAAAAAAAGTTCGGTGTTGTACACTTACCGAATCTCGAATAACGTCACTGCGTTGCGCCCACTGATCCGCGATAAAGATGTTAGGGGCCACATGTTGTCAACATGTATGAGGCTCATGGAGATATCTTCTAAGTTGGGATTTCATGAACTAAGGTCAAGAAATAGTCTAAACAACAATTCAAAAACCAAGGGCAACATATTGAGGTAGAGGGAGAGGGAGGGATGGGCGACCCTTCATATTTGTTTTCCGTATCTGGCTTACAACCCCAGACCACACACACCCTCTCCGGCCTCCGATCAGAGGAAGGCGGTATTATTGTAAATCATCGATACATGTATACCATGGGATACATTTTTGAAGTGCTGCACGGGGGCAAGCGACCGTATCCCTGTTCAATTCTTGCCCACTAGCTGCCAAGTGGGTCGCGCGGACGCCGGTGATAGCTAGGAAGTCCCCATCCGGCGTCTGCAGTACCGATTGATGGGAAGCGGGTACGAGATTGCTAACAAACCCGAAGGTGAAGAAAACGGGCGAGAAAGAGGAGGGTTGACGTGAGTGGCAGGTCGTCAGTGGGTACAGCCCAAGGCCACCCAAGTTCCAAGTACGAAGTACCTCAGTCTGGTGGTGTAGGGAGGGGCGCCTGGGAGGGGAGGGGTGGTCGGGTGTTGAAAGTGGGGGCATTGTGACGACAGGAGAGAGGGGGTCGCCTTAAGAAAAGCCCTTGCAAAAGATAGATGGACGAGGGGGGTGCGTCATGTCGATCTTTTCTAGCGCATACCTGCCCGCCCTGTTCCTGCTCCGAGATCCTGACTACTGACTACTACTCCGTGCTTACACTATGAGGCACTACAAGTACTTTGTCCACTTTTCCACCACACACTATTCCTTCATCCCTTCCCAGGCGGTCTGGTTGTGTGGTACGATTGATGTCCAGAGCGTGCAGTGATGTGCATTCTCTTCAGTGCTGCTTTCCCTAGTCCTAGACTACACTAGCGTGGAATTTCGCTTCTCGCGTTTTTCGTTTGCTCACAATCCCGAGCTCCAGATCAAAGACAGAAGTTGGGACGAAGATGATGACACAACAGAGGAAAGAAACGCAATCAAAGGAGATGGCAAATGGAATGATGCCCCATTGCCCACCCTGTTTTTATCCCCCACACTCATTGCTGCCAGATAAACTTTACAATGGCAGCCCACCGAAACCCTGCTGACACCGACTTGACCTCAGAAGACTCATCGCGTCCTCGTGAGCGGTGTACAAGGCACGATCAGCGGGGCAGGCTTGTACGACCTCAAGGTAGGAACGAGTATAACCTAATGAGACCCTGAGGATGAAGGTTTTGGGTGGGGATGCACAGAGAGGGCAAGCTAAAAAAAGGTAAAAGCGTTCGAGGATGATTTCCTTTTTCTTTGCCCTGGCCTGACATTGGCAATTGGCATGCTGGTTGCTATGGCACAGCGCTGTCACGAGATTGGGACTGTTAAAGAGAGAAGAGACAACTTGGTGATCAGCCCGCGGCGGGGATCACCTGGCATACGAAGTACAAGTATGTGACAACACTGAATTATTGATGTGTGGTGCGAGTGTAACTAAGGCCAGTTTTATACCTTCTTTCTGCCAGAGACCGACTTTTGACACCATGTGCCCTGAAGTCAATGATAATACCTGCACTTATAAGCCACAACATATTTCGTACTCACCAACCTTTTCTAACAGGGGGCAAGATTCAGAATAAGCAAATCGGGAGCCACGGAGGTGGTTGGTGAGGGGTCCAACTATTACTGCTCCATGGCATTAATACATTAACTTGATTCTGATCAAATTCATTGATATAGGCTCGGTGCACTGATATACTCCGATGGCAACGAACGAGGAGTGCTACAAGTCAAGATAACACGAACAACGAAACGGCAAGACGTAGAGAATAATACGAACGATAGGTTATCAGCCGCTGGCTCTGCATTAGACTACCGGTTAGGGAAGTTCAGCTGGCGGCCTGAAGGGGTAATGACATGAATTATTCCTATTCCTGCGACCGAAACTATTGAGGACCAACAGCTTTGAAATCCGACAGAATTATTAATTGACGCCTCGCTGGATCCAACGATGCAATGATTACGATCACCTCCATCAGGGCAAAGTAGATCCCGGGCACAGTGTCTGGGCGAAGTAGAAATCCTCCAGGCTGCCAAAAAAAAAAAAAAAAAAAAAAAACCTCTTCAGCCACATCGACTTAGACGACATCATCAACAGCTGATAAGGATAACACCGCCATGATCTGGCATCTGCAGATGACTCTCGACTTGTAGCCACAACGCAATCCCTGCATTCCATTTACTTCGGAGAGGGGAATTTTTTCTTCTTAATTTCTTAAAAAAAAGAGAGAAAAAATTCCCCTTTCCCTTTCAAAGTTTACCCTCCTCGTCTCAATAGGACAAGTGGTCCTGCATATCTCAGGCAGGAGACATTGACCGTTGAGCGAGCCCAGCGCAATTTAATCCGACACGATCCGACACGTAGCACCTGCATCCTCGCTTTCGTGTACTTACTTGGCCTAACTCAACCCCAAGGACCCTACTAGATCTCCTCCCCCTTCCTCAGGTGATTAAGCCTCCAATGGTAAGCGTAGCCTCGAGTGCAGGGGAAAGAGTCATGGCGCATTAGCGTGCGCGGCTTCTGGTGGGGAGGAGGAGGCGAGCGGATAGTTCGGCCTTCGGTCTGGTAAAGCCGCCTCTCCTTGATACATACAACAGACGTTTTGCTTTTCTGTCAACCACCCTCAACGCCTTGATCCACCTTTTAACAGCAGTTTATTGGTTTACGACTTATAGAACCAGGCATCTGCCTGTATCGTGATATCTCGATATGTGGCTGAAGTCAAATTTGCTGTTTCATAAGCGGTAATATTATCTGCTTTTTTTTTCTTTCTCGCGGGGCGGGGTACAAGGATTGAAGGCACTCCCGCTCCAGCCAGAATGGGAGATTTGCGCCCTCACCAAGAAACGGAAATTGTAAGACAAGCACTCACGGGAAAAGGAGGAAGACGCAAGGTGTGAATCTAGGTATGCGCGCATCATTGGCGGCTTGCTCCCTTCACCGCTGTCTATCAATACCCAAAATGTCCTGCTGTCTCGCTCCTTGGCGAATATTGACGCCTCAACGCCCGCAATTTTTCTTTCGCGTCTTCGCGACTTACACGAAAACTCAACTCCTCACCACGAAGCACAGCCCGGAGGCTGCATCGCTCAATATCACCAAGAGGTACCTGCAAGGTAAATGCCTGTCGGCTTGGCTTCTTCAAGCCTCGCTCTTGTTGGTCTGGAGATGCAGACAAGCTCACGCTAGCCACCAAATCCTTTTGCCCTTACACCCCTGGGTTCCAACATCAATGGCATCTGACTCTCAATCCTCGAGACGTAGTAATCTCGATCTACGAACTAAACTTCAACAAACCTCGTTACGCACATTCGATTAACGAGGGAGCGTGGCGCTGAGACACGTTTGACGTGTTGATTCCAGCATTAAAGACTCAAGGCTATTTTACATGGCGGATGCTGCGAGTGAGTGAGATGACATCGCGCCTGCTCAATTGGTCTGTACAAGACTCCGACACCACCACTTCTTTCGTATTATTTTCATACTTCGTGCATGGAGCTGGTCTGCCTGACCATCCACATTAGAATCCTGGCATGCCAGCCCAACCTATCTTAACACCGAGACACCCGCAGCGTTTTGTGAGTGGACTGCTGTCGTGCTTCGTACTCGCACGCCCGCAGCTCAGCTGAACGCGGCACAGAGGTCAAGCGCAAAGCAGAAATAATAACGCAAGATTTTATCGTGTACTCGGTTGTGGAAGGGAGAGCCAATCCTTTGGGAGACCTCGTCTTCGGATCCTCGTTAACACCACCAGAAAACTTGATCGTCTGGGGTGCTTGTAGGACGCCAGGCTAGCACGCACACAGGCCATTCGGTCAGTCGAGTCTTGTGGTTGGTTTGGCGTTGGAATACAGATGCAAGTCTCCCAACAATCACGCTCCGCTCACTGTTCCCCGGACTTGGCGTCTGCACCATCTCTGGGGATGCATGCCTAACAGTGGTGCTAACAGAATTATGAGGGGAGAAAGGAAAAGCATTGCGAAAATAAGGAGGAAAGGAGCACAGTAGCTTTTTTTTTTTTTTTCCTTTCTTTTTTCTTCTTCTCATGTCTGCATCGTGCATATAGGGGTGGCTCAAGTTAGGTAATGAGAACTCTTAGTGCGCATTCACGATACTTGCTCATGGGCATTGATCAAATTTTCCTCGTCAATCGTCTACGAAGTATTAGTTTCCGTCCTGCTCAAACCAGCGGGATATCTGTGCTTCTTCTTCTTTGCATATATCTCTCAAAGGTGCTGGTCGAGATGTCGCCCAGCCTCCACGATGCCTTTGCGCTGGTCCGAGCTGGCCAAGGTCGAGACACCGCCTGGTCAAGTGTGCTTCCGATAAACTCACCTTCCGCTGCAAGTCTTGAAAATGCCTCCCCCAGACTCTGTAGGCTGCAATTCTGTGTAGCTGCCTCAACGCTCACATGAACATAAACTATGTTTCAGACCCGAAATAATATCGTCTCCTATTACACTCTGTCCTCCCGTGCACTTCCGTCTGACAGAAGTTCGGTTCTCGACTCCATTCCATGACTCGTCGAGCTAGGTTCGCTGCTACCCAGATGATCCAAAATAGCTCTAGCAGCTGCCCCCTCGGGTATAAGTTCAAGTGGTTCACTGGGCATGGTTGTATTGTTCCGCGCCGCTCAGGTACGCAAGGTTACCACCCTCCTGCAGTTTGGATGCTATAGCTTTTGAAGCTGGCTATTCTCGGTGGGCGGAAATGGGATCGACGAAACTATCCAAACTGCAGACACTGACATTTGGGACTGCGGTATGCTCCTAGAGATTGACACACGTGAACGATCAATATACATTGAGAGTAACACATCCTGGGATATGCCCAATGTTTCAGTCGATTTGGGAAAGCTGTACGAGGTAAACCAACAACGTACGAAGTAAACAAACAGACGGGAATCCCGAATAATACTACTTCACCCAAGTAGAACTTCTCCGAATTGCACGCCCATTGCCGTTGATCGCCCTCGCTTACAAAGTCCTTGGACGAGGGAATGGTTTTTGCCTGTACCTAAAGCCCACCCCCTCCCTACGACAAATTCATCCCCCCACCTTCCCATTCCTATCAGAAGGCGAGGGAGCTTGCACCTGCTCTTTTTCTCTCTTCCTGCACAGGTTCACAGGCCTCAAACTCAATACGACTTCCTGAAGCAGCAGGTTATCCTGAAGGCTGGCACCCTTAGACACTCTCTGCAGTGATACTGGGCAGGCGTGACCAATAAGCCACGCGGCCCAGATCACTTAGAAGTCATCGCGTATTGCTAGGCCAGGCCCATGCCCCTCTCTCCCAAGGTGTGATTGACGATATTGTTCAGAGAAGTGACACTGCAAAATGGAAGCAGAGTGGAACTGCCCCGTCTCGGTTTAGTCATACTTCATGAAAGTTCAATCATTCATTTTTTTTTTTTTTTTTTTTTTTTTTTCTTTGAAGGGAAAAATTGTCTCTTGCCCCTCAGTTGGCCGGAGCCAAGCCATTTTAAAGATTTGGGTTAACAGGACAGGGAATGTCTCTGTTGTGTTGTAAGCTTACCCACTCAGAAGCTTCACTGTTCTTTATATGGTGGGGCTTCCTCTCCCTGCTGTTGGCGATGCCCAAGCCTTGCTCTAGGAGCCTATCCTTGCCTAGCGATGCTGGAAGTTCTTTCTACGAAGCAACCAAGATATTAATCCGTCGTCACACTCATACAGAATGCACGCGATCATCTGCTGGCTGTATGCTGAATACAAGCGTGGTGCCGGGTGAGACGAGTACTGCGCGCTCTTCAGGATGGCATATACTTCGTAATATGAGCCATGAACAATAGGAGAGGGATTATATTTAGCCACCCGCTCCTCGTTTCCTCATCCCTGGTTCGCCTCTTATCATAAGCGATGCACCATATCAATATACCGTGCCTTAGCGTATTTTGCGAGCGCTGTGTCCAATAAGAGACATGAAGGGTTTGGGTGGGAATGTGTTTGCAATCTTGAGTCTATGATATTGTGCTCAAACGTCGTCACTCATCTGCCTCGAGGGCTAATACAATAGCCAGGCAGTTGTTCCGTTGACACATCATGAATGACACTGCCATCCCTGTGAGAGGGTGTCTTGGCTGGGCTTGGCTTGGCTGCCCAGCCCCGCCACGTATCTTCTTCACTGGTCCTCTTCTTGTCGTAAGCATCAGGCTTTCGTGGAAAGAGCTCAAATCTGGCAGGCACCGCAAGGATACTGCCCTCAAATAAACATGCTCGATTCTATTATTCCTACTGCATTTAATTACTAGAGTCAATTAAACCCCAACCCAGCAGCACTGTCCGGTATAAACCTGGCAAGTCCGTGATTCGGCATGGGACAACATCAGGCATTGTCGGAGCACCGAAAATTAGACATCAAAATTCAGTGCCGGCGTGGGGCTTCGTATCTGGTGCCTTGCGCTGTGGGACATCGATGTGCCCGTTGCTATGACACCTACAACAGCTCGTATGAGAACTCCATCTGTTCGCCTCCATGATACGAAGGAATGTGTTTAGGCGACGTCATTTGATTCTAGTTGTTATCCTCAGAAGCACGTGTCTTGATGTAAACGACCGATCGTGAGACAAGCCATTGATCTTCACGGACCTGACGCGAGAGCTAGAAGCTCCATGATTCCAACTTTGCTGCTTTTTCCCACAGCATGTTGTAGATTATGATGGGACCTGCATTCCATTGATTGATGTTCTCACGCGCCCATAGTTCGAGTCCTCTATGCCCGTGAAACACGGGCTTATCCAGACAGTTGTCGAAGTAAACTATTACTCCGATATCTAGACTTCAATGGAAATCTGTGGTACAGGGGGAGCGCCTGAATCGTTGCAGTGGCATTATTATCAGACACAACGTCAATGACTCACTGAGATCCCCACTTCGCCTACCAACTTCGACTTAACGATGTGCGAGAACGAAACGCCTGCCCTGGTCCGATCCTGGAACAATGAATTGATGAGACCTCAACTTGATCATTCATGAGGGCAGAAGCCCCCTTTCTGCACGGTGAGAGGCTTTCCGCTTCTTCCCGTACCCACATTATCCGCTCTTTGGCTAGAAGAAAAAAAAGTTTCCTTGGATCAAATGTTGAAGCATAGCATTTTATCACCGCACCCCTCCCCTTGCCAGTGGGTCATCACTTTCAAGCTGCCTTGACCGGCCGGTGGCTCGTGAGGTCGTGGGCCGGTGTTCGGTGTTAGGCCATTAGCGTGTAATTGCTTAAGAGTCAATTGCGATAGGGAGAGGGAAAAAAAAAAAAAATTAAAATGTTGCGTAGCCTACTTAGTAGACGAGTGGATAGGAGATCCTGGTAAGGAAAGAATGGGTCCCTTGATGGAAAATTTTTCGAATCGTCGACTGTTGAGGCGATTGGACAGACCTAAACTTCACAAGTGTGAGAAGGAATCGATTTTGAGCTGCACGTGTGGCCTCCTTGGTTCGCCATTCCATGCAACCACTGTCGTCATCTTCAGGGGCTTTCCTCAAGACTCCACTCTCGGAGTATCTTTTTTTTCTCAACACCGAGACGACTCCGAGTTCTGGCCGGCGTGCCTAGCTCAGCTTCAAAGATCGACGCCAGCCTCCCGTTAACTACTCCATACAGACTTTGCCTTACACTAGTCAAGCAGCGAAGTATGAAGTACGAGGAGCCCCCAATGCCGACCTCAATGTCTACTTTGTACACTAGTGTTCAGGCACACGTTCTGTCTGTCTCAGTGTCTGGCATTTGAACACTCGGTCCCACTGATGTTCCGATGTTACGATACCACCCGGGATCCCTTCGTTGTCTATCTAGCATACCGTTTTCTGCTATTACACAACGCCAACATCTTCTCAAGCCGGCCTTTCCTCCCCACCTCAAGGAGGCAAAGTCACATTCAATCTCTGAAATGCACTATCACCGAACTCCCGTGATCGGCGTACACTAGTCGCTCTTCCCTACTACGCTCCAGAAGTGCCGATGTTACTAAAACGGATGGTCATGGCCAACAGATGCCGGAAGTACGAAGTAACATGCGAGATCGAAACGTGTGTTCAGGCCCATTGAGAGTTATGAGACAGGCACCATGATATGCTGAATATTTGGCACCCTGAGAGCCACTCCAAATTGCTTCCAAAGATGTCGCCCTGACCAAGCGTCATCCTGGTTAGAACGTGCTCCTGATGATGGATGTGAATGTGCATTGATGGGACGGTCAACAACTCCTCATAAGCCGCAGAGAGATAGGGAGAGACTCTTGGTTCGTTCTTCGTTTTGTGTCCCCTCTTAGAATATAGATTAAACACTTCATACTTAGGATTACATCCTCTATTATGGCGATCCATCCCGATTTGTGGGCCTGTGATGGTGGCTCGGATTTATGGGCCGAAGTACACGGGCGACGGCATCGGGAGAGCCCGAGAGCCTCAAGAGACTTGGCTGCATTTTGGATCTTGCCGCGCGTCAATGGAGAGCATCTTGGTCACACTGTGATTTCTAAAAATACAAAATACATCAATCTACTCCGTTCCTGCCGATCGATGAAACACAAGCGCTGATCTTTGCCTTGTAACTTACAAGAGAAGCCTTGGGGTGATTTCCATGAGAATGCCGAGGTACACTGTTTGCAATTGTATCGTCCAGGGGAGATGCCTTGGTTATAGGTTATCGAGTCTGGTCAGGGGAGGTTAGTATGTCTAAATCTACAAAGATCCGGGATGTCGTTGATGAGACATGGGCTTCTCGGTACTCGACTAGGCTGAACTGCCAACTTCAGAGCTCCATATTATCACAAATGTCCTCGCCCGAACGAATACGTCGAAGACGGACGTCACAAAGGTTGCATGAAAACCGATGAGATTCCCGGGGAAGTAATCCCTCCCACCTTTCTAGCGACCACTACAATCCTGTTCATTGCGCAATCCAATGAGTTGGTCCATCAGGGAGCAACCTGATGTTGACCGCTTCTCCTTTACTCTTCTCCGCGGGCTGCTGTTGGCCGCCGCTACCACAAAGTATTCATCGGAGGTGAATAACTACAGGCGAAGTGGAGCGCCTCTTGAGCCTTTCCCGACTCACTCGCAAACTGAAGGGAGCCGTTACAACATTGCAAGCTAGTTACGAAGTAGAAGGGGACCGACACCCCCACTCTCTCCATACTCCCACTCCTCTCGTGTTTCTAAACTTACAGGACACCCACTGCATCTCGGAGAGCGATGGACAGACAACGCGGATGTGAGGCACTAATCTGTAGCACGTGTCTTTGTAGTCAGGGCCCTGCTTCAGCTTGAGGCGGGCGTCCTTCCATCACCGATTCTCTTCTTCAAGTAAGGTCAAACATGAAAGGCAATCTATCTACGAAGTATCACCATATAGACAGGCACGCCCCTTCTCAAGCTCTACGTTATTCGTCCAGGGGGGCGCTCCATGATCTCGTCATCGACCTAGGGTTCCTGCGCCCCACCGACCAAATCTAGTTTTTTCCCTCAATTGATGGACAGGTTCCATTCATTCACTGGTCAAAGGGTAGCACGAGGGAGCCATCAGCCCTATCCTGATTGAATCGAATCCTTCCCTGCGACGGTATCGAGTACGTACACTGCTACTTCGCAGTACCTGCGCAACTTCGACAAAGTCCACCGTAATCTACGAAGTACTTCGTAAAAGTCGAAAAAGTTGAAAGAAAAAAAAAAAGCAGGGCAAAAAGATCATGTGGCCCCCAAACAACGAAAGTTTATGCTACGACCCCTTCATCTCGTAGCCTGACCTCCACAAGCGTGGGGGGCAGGCATGAACGAGCCTGATATTGCTTCCAAGAAAAAACCATGATGGTTCAAAAAAGGAAAATTCCACGAAGCGACCCCCTAATGACCTCACCGATCCCATCATCTATCGCACGTGCTGTTATCGGCTGAGATCCGACTCGAGTTCACCGCGAAAATCTCCATTCTGACCAGTACGTTACATTAAAAAAAAAAAAAAAAAAAAAAAAAAAAAAAAAAAAAAAAAAAAAAAAAAAAAAAGGTAGTGGGAGGACCAGCCCGTTTTTAGCGCACGATGACACAAGGCGAAAGGGGACAGGATCATACTCAGGACACTCAGACGTCAGTTTACGTCGTAGCGTAGTATTTACTGATCCCGAAACATTCCACTGGGATCCAGTTTTTAGTTTCCGAGCTAGTAATCTTCTAGATGCAGCCTCTTGATCAGACCACACCCCTTTCGGTGTGGAAAGAAAAAGAGTTCGAGCGAAGAACCCTCTCCTTGAGACGGTTGTAGCATCGATTTTTGCAAGTTTTCAACGACCAAGTGGGCCCCGAATGGAAGAACCGAACGACAGAATGAATAGAACACGCTTCGATGCGCCGTGGGCGGGAGTGGGATAAAAGGGCGGTCGAGACTAACAAGAAGGCGTCATTCTCGCGGCAATGGTACGAACACCCTTGAGGAGCGGGATTGATTACTTCGTAGTTTTCCTTGCACTTTGTGGCTTGGGTGTTAGCTCCGCCCGTCTTGCCTTTCGGGGGTTGCCGGCATGGCACATTTTGATCGGCTCCGAGACCAGGTTTTGTGAGGACAAGGGACGAGCAACGAGCGACGACGTACGAAGTACCGGCATGAATGGCGTGAGGATACCTGATCTATGTACTCCGTACCCTCTTACCTGCTAAAACTGGACTGGTATTGATTAGAAAATTTTTGGAAAAAAAAAAGAGAAAATGACAACGTGCTTAATTCAGTGCAAATGCCACCCTTTTGCTATGTACAATTGAACTCTCAGCGCAAAACAAGTAAATAGAGACCTAGAGATCTTGACTGGTTGGGTTGAAGAGCCCAAACCCATACGGTCACCTCTCTATGCCCAACAGATCTCATTGGAGCGCGGTCAAGCGACCAAATCGGTCGGACGACTCCAAGTCCGAATGTGGCCTGGTTAAAATCGTGTTAGAGAAACCGAAAAAACAGACCTCGGCTATCCCTTCACCTTGATTGTCTTGACTGTCTCACGCTAGAATGAGGGGGGAAAACTAGTTTACTTACCAGACTTGCAGCTAGTCATGACAGAGTCTTCCGTGAACTCCAACCAGGCAATGGGGTGTGTATCAACTACTTGCGTCTAGAAACAATGTTTCGCCCATTAGTAAAATAGAGGGAAAAAAATACCCCTTCTCGAAGTGGCGTAGAAACACCCCGTGAACAAAATGAAGGCGGAAACCATACCGAAACGGGTGGTAGCATAGCCGTTGTCGACCGCGGTTCGACGGGATGACTGATGCTTTCGCTAATTTCTTCCTCCCCGTCAACCGAAGCGTTGGAACCGGCTCTCCCTCGGTTCGAAGACTTGGTGTTTGTCGTCTCGAGACGCTGTTGGGGGTTCGTGAGCTTCGACGATATCGAGGCGCGATGCAGCACGGAGACCTAGTGAGCGGGATAGGTGTTAGTCGAATGGCTTCACTGTAGAGGAAGTGGAAAGAGAGAGCGGAGGAGAGAAAAACCCACCGCCTTTGGACGATGAATCATGCCGACGTTGAAATCCCACAAGCATAGCCTGCAGTCTTCACCAACACTTCCGAACCGGTAGTTCCTGTCGTCGCACCTCCATGGATCAAATGCCACTGCGGTCACCCAGGATTGGTGTCCCTGACATCTGGCAACGATGGCCGACTCGGCAACGGACCAGATCGAGATGAGATCGTCTTGGCCTCCGGTCAACACATACTTGCCATCTGGAGACCAGCAGACGCATGTCAGGCCGCCGTAGTAAGAGTAGAAAAGGTCAAGTAGCCTGTATAAGTCGGGATTCATGGTTAGCATTGAGAGGGCTAAAGATCATTCCCTGAACAGAGCTACGCCTCAAGTTATATGCTTCGCATACCTCTCCTTCAAGTAGTCGATAATTCTGAGCGTTCCATCCTCAGAAACTACAGCCAAGTGGCGGTTATCAGGCGAGAACGCAAAGGCGTTAATTCGCTGGTTGGAGACCTTCCATAGAGCTACCGGATTGGACTTTTGGTTCTTGGAGTAGACGGATTTGTTCACCTCGATCTGCTTCGAGTAGTTGACTCTCTTGCCGCTAGGCTGGCCAGCTACCTCGCCGCTGGAGGAGGCGCTTTCTTCGCTAGCATTGAAGGCCGCATCCTCCTTTTCTTTGTCGTAGACTATTAGGGACCCGTCCATATGCGCGGCGAGGAACAGGTTCTCGGATCCCGGAATCCACTTGATCTCGGAAACGGGCGTGGAATTGATAATACCCTAAAAACCGTTGTAAGCTTTCCCCTTGTTGCGAAAGTGCGACGAATGCCAGTTTCATACGTTTTTATTTAACCTCGTGTATCGCTGAGAGATTGGCTCCCACCATAAAATATCACCGCTTGAAAATCCCATAATCATGTCTATATGAGTGGGAGACTTTGTGACATGATTCACATCGTGACATATGCAATGGGCTTTTGTGAAAAGAATCTTGGTGAGATATTCGTTCTACACCGGAAAAGAAGGACCGGTTAGCTAAGGTCAGAGAACAGAAACCTGGCACGTAACGAGGCAGGTGGGTAGTATATGAGGGGGGGGGAGAGAATGCCATCGTCCTGGGTCCATACCTTGGTGGGAGACGACAAGTCCAGCCATTGAAACGAGCGGTTGACGTTGGCAAAGGCAAAGATGCCATCAGAAGGACGATCCTGCAACCTCTTCGAGAGCATGTCATTCCCAATAACTCGCGATATAAACGACGAGTTGCTCTTGCTCATGTTGCTCTTGGGTTTCTTCTTCTTGCTCGCATCTTTAGGATTTACGCCAGGGGTCAAGAGCGCATTTCCCTCGCCAAACGCTGGCGTGCTGGACCCCAGCGTCACCGTCGTGGGCGGAGCGTCGCTTGTAGAAGTGCCCCGTCCCTCATCGCTGCTAAGCGCACCAAGCTCATTGGAATATCGACTCTCGTTCGGATGCTCTTGAATGCTCTCGGGGGCGCCATTTAGCGAGAGCGTTGTGTTCGAGGATCCGAGGAAGAATCGCGGCGCATGTCGCACGTCTAGGCTCACAAGCGTTGGCCTGCACCCTGATGTGGCGGGTTGGGGGGTAGTCGCGAGTGGGTTCGGGTTCGCATTTGGGATCTCGGAGGGATGTGCTGGAGGAGTAGCTAGGAGGAGGTCCTCTTTGAGAACGTAGGTGCCTACCGGATGTCGTGGTTAGTACGCGGGAATCGGGAGGAGCGCAACTCCGAGAGGAGAAGCCGCCGCGAGTTGACTGGAGCATATCTACCTTCTCCGACTAGGAACTGATACTCGGGTCCCGTCGGGTTCGTAAGTATATTATTCGTCTCTATGAGCGGAAAGAGACCGGCGTTGGCGAGACCGTAGCTCGCTTGGGAGGGGTATCGAGGAGGCGGCGGTAGGACACTGCAAGGACGGGGGGGTCACGAAAAAGATTAGTGCATAGAACTTCAGCTAGACGTCTGAGGAAGAATCCTGGAGGGAACGAAGGGAGTGCAGAGGGGCTTTAGTCGGGAACAGCCGGAGGACGAGGATCGTTGCATGCCAAGGGCACAAGGGATGGTGCGCAAGCTCAACCTACAACATGGCGGGGTATATCTGTTCCTCCGAAGCTGGGCTGAGTATGCGTGGGTCCTGTGCTAACCCGAGCGACAATATTTCACGGCGGCGGCGGCAACGAGGAGGCGGCGAGACGAAGGATGCCGATGCTGCGTAAGGCGGTCACAACAGCGTGCGGTGGTTGAGGAGTACGTCGCAGATTCGCTACAGAATAGTCGGACGTGCCGCTACAGTCGGTATGAAGCCAGCTAGGTATTACGATTACTGCTCTGGAGAGCACAAAACTGGCACGGAGGGGCTTTCGAGATCGGCGACAAATGAGGGTTCAAGTGAAGCTGGGTTGACGTTTCCGGTTGATGTCGTTGGTCGTCCAAATTGCTGGGATTTGGATCGATTCATGGGACTAACCATTCAAAGGGCGGGGCAAGTTGGCGACGACGAGTCAGGGACCCAGCGCAACCGCAACGTCCGGCTAATAATAATATTAGATCAACACTATAAGTTGCATTGATGTCAACCAGGCTCGACCTGCCAGGCAGGCTTTTTTCAGAATAAATCATAATTTTCTTGTCTTTAACCACCGATCCAGGCTTGAGAAGGATGCGCGTCTCGCAGACTGTAATTGTGGCATATGAAGCACCTTTCTCCTCTCCGAATTGGCAATTGGCATCGATTACCGGTGCCTCTTGTGATGGTTGCATAGGTTCATGCAGTAACTAGACCAGCAGCTCACACACCACACTACGCAAGCCAAGCTGTCATCGATGGGATCAAGTATCGGATCGCATCTCATGGCATGAGAAGGCGAACCATTTTTCAGTTATCGTTTGAGGGTCACGGCCAAGCCCGGGAGATGAGAGAAATGCACATGTGGGATCCAGATTTTATGTTTTACGAAGTACGCCAGGCTACGCACAATGCACGCAGTTTATTGCAGTTTATCCCTCAATGATTAGCGCCTCACAAGCAGTGTCGAAGACGTCGTACATTTGATATAGTGTACCGCAGAGGACAATAATCCACCCAGCCAGAGGAGGATAACGGATTAACGGATAGCGGAAGACGGCGGGCCCTTCTAGAATGACTTAATTTGGCGTGCGGCTCTTATCATTTCGTGTCCATACAAAACCTATCTGCTCTGCTTGAACTGGAAGATTGAGGCTTCAAGTTCCAATCCTGTCTATGGAAACGAGAATAAAATAAGGTAAAGAGCTCATCCACTAATCCAGGGATCCTCAAATGCATATCAATGTAGTTCGTATTAGTGTACTTCGTACACTACTCCGTAATGCTGGGCAGTGTCGTATCGGGACGTCGGGGTCCTCAGCTCCCCACGTTCTTAACGCCGGACTCGCCAGTGGTTGGTGGAAGCTGGAGCCTAGGTATCCAGTACCTGTCATGTGCGGAGACTCTCTTGTCAATGTCTCGAATTATGATGATGATACAGGTACCAGATACAATGCCATCATACCCACAACGCCCACCCGCTGCAGCTGTTCCCCATCAAATTATTTCGATTCCTTCTGATTCCTTCTTTTTTTGGACTCAGGTGGCTTCATGGCCCACTTCCGCGGCTTCGACCTCGTCTCCAAGAGCTCAGCTCATCTTTTTCCTCACCACATTCGGCCATCCCCATGGTCTCTCAGAATTATATTTCAACTTCTGGACTATAGACCACCCACTCCAGAATTGATCCTAGCCTGGCGTTTAACTTTCCTGGCATCTGTTCTTCGCCCCTCCACAACCTAACCCTGCGAATGTCGTCTCCATCACTACAGCTCCGAGGGAATTAAGAAATTGAAGTTGCCATGACATCAGGTTCGATCTCTCCCGATACACCTTTCCGCCCTTCCCGAGACCTCCAAACAACCTGGGTCTTCTAAACAACCGGACGAGGATTGGTTATTAATGATGTGATGTGTGTGTAGTGAGAATATGCGTGTGCGGAGATGAGAGCACTGGCAAGTCGAGCCTCATCGCAACCTTCGTCAAAGGCGTCTTTACGCCCGGCAAGATCCAACCCGTCCTTCCCGCCGTAACCCTGCCGCCCAATATCGGCAATGCAGGAACTACTACCATTGTCGATACCTCTGCCCGACCCCAAGACCGAACCACCCTACGAAAGGAGATAAGAAAGTCCAACGTCATTCTACTCGTCTACTCGGACCACTACAGCTATGAAAGGGTCGCGCTGTTTTGGATGCCATACTTCCGATCGCTGGGAGTCAACCTACCCGTGGTTGTGTGCTCCAACAAGTCAGACCTCACGTCCGAGGGAAGCTTCTCCCAGGTAGCCGAGGAGGAAATGAAACCCGTTATGGCCGAGTTTCGAGAAATTGACACATGTATACGGACGAGTGCGAAACTAAACATCAACGTTGTTGAAGCCATTTTGCTCTGCCAGAATGCTGTCGCATACCCTCTGGCGCCGCTGTTCGACTACAAAGAGGGACGATTGAAGCCCGCGTGCGTTGATGCTCTGCGCCGCGTCTTTTACCTCTGCGACAAAGATCACGATGGCTTCCTCAATGACGAGGAGCTACGAACACTCGAAGTAAAAGTCTCTGGCAAGGCTTCCACAGACGAAGAAATATCGAGTATCAAGAAGGCCATTAACAAGTCTATGCCCGACGCCGATCTCGACGCCGGTATCGACTTGCACGCATTCCTACAAATGAATAAGCTATACGCCGAAGGAGGAAACCATGGCAACATCTGGAAAATTCTACGGAAGCATAGGTACACCGACAGTTTGAGCCTCGAAGATAGCCTCCTGAGGCCCAAGTTCGACGTGCCCCAATACTCTTCGGCCGAGTTGAGTCCCGCGGGCTACGAGTTCTTTGTGGACCTGTTCCTCCTTTTCGATAGGAATAAAGACGGCGTGCTCGATAGGGATGAGCTTGAGGAGCTCTTCGCCCCGACACCCGGCCTGCCGAAGCCGTGGTTAGAGGCGTCGTTTCCAACCTCGACGGTTAGGAATGAGGCCGGCTACATTACACTCCAAGGGTGGTTAGCCCAGTGGAGCATGACTACTTTCCTTGACCCCAAGACGACGTTAGAATACCTAGCGTATCTAGGCTTCGAACCGTCCAACCCCAAAGACTCGACAATCTCTGCGCTCAAGATTACAAAGCCTCGAAAGCGCCGTCGGCGCCTCGACAAGGTGGAGAGAACCGTTGTGCACTGTTACGTCGTCGGCGCACCCGGTGCCGGCAAGTCGTCCCTCCTCGACGCCTTCCTCAAGATCCCCTTCGACGGTCTCCACCGGCCAACAATCCAGCCACGCCGGGCCGTGGACAGCGTCGAGCTCCCCGGAGGCAAGCAATGCTACCTCATCCTCGAAGAGCTCGCCCTACATGAGCACGCCATCCTCGAAAACCAGGCCAAGCTCGACGCCTGCGACCTCATCTGCTACGCCTACGACTCGTCCGACCCGGACTCCTTTTCCCACATTGTCGATCTACGCGCAAAGTATCCCCAGCTCGACGAGCTCCCAGCCGTCTACACGGCACTCAAGGCCGACCGCGACAAGGCCACCCAGCGCACCGAGCTGCAACCCGACGCCTACACGGCCGAGCTCAACGTGAGCGCTCCCCTGCACGTCAGCGTAAAGTGGAGCAGCATAAGCGAGCTGTTCGTCGCCCTCGCCGAGGCCGCCACCCACCCGAGCTCGGCCTTCCCCAAGGTCGAGGAGCCGTCTCCCGATAGGACGAATTTGTATATTGCCGTCACGGCGGTTGCTTGTGTTGGTGTGGCCGCAGCCATGATTTGGAAGCGGTCGAGCACGGGGAACTAGGAGGTACCTGTGGGGGATTCTTTGGGGAACATGGATAGACCAACTTGAGCGCTTGATTTGTTTTACCCCCTTTTGACGCTTTGGTTTTTTTTTTTGGTGCCAACCGCGATTTTGTTTTTGGGTTAGGATTTGCCCTCCCTATTGCACTCTTCCTCTTTTCTGGAAAGCATGAAGCATTTTTATTTCTTCTTTTTTTTTTCGGATGGGCATATTTTCTTGCCGTGATACCCTACTCATTTACCAAATATCAATATTCTCAGCACGAGATAGCCTCATTAGTAGTAGCTAATGTAATAGACAAGAAGATTGCAAAAAGCATCTCAGGGACGGGGCGAATGCGTCGGTGATATTTCACTCATTTCTTTTTTTCATTTATGTAGATCTACTGAGATACGTTCCATATCAAAACTACATGCCTAGCATATTCTTGCCTGGTCCTCGAGGTCAAATTGAAGCATTTCCCATTTTCTCACCGGATTCTATATCGAGTCTCAAACCCAGAGCTGGCCATGCTACGTATACCAATGCTCCCAATCCCCATAACCTAGGATAGGGAAAAAGAAAAAAAGAGATAAAAATGTTGAAAACCAGAGAAAAGAAGGGAGGAGAGGGAGAAGGAAGGAAAAAGCTCTCTACACCTTATAAAAGCAAAAAGCAACATAAAAAGCCGCCGCCTCCATCTCCTCCTCCGAAACCAAGAGCGGCCCCTTACCCCTCTCCCTCACGCCCATCCTCTCGCTCAAGGGACCCAGGACGTCATCATCCTTCTCCGCCTCCCAGACGTCCGTAAACGTCTTGTGGTACTGAAGCTCGAGGTTGTAATCCTCGGCCAGGGCGCGGAAGGCCTCCCAGGGGACGACGTACTCGGGCACCTCCTCGACGGCCTCGTGGAGGAAGTAGTTGTACTTCCAGCCGAAGGCGGGGCGGAAGATGCCGTCTTCGGGCGTCGGGCCTGGGAATCGGACGCGGTAGATGGAGTTGCCCCATTCGGCGCCCGCTTCGGCTTCGCCTTCCTCGACCTCGCCGTCTTCGGCCTCGGCGTCGGCCTCTGGCTTGGACGGAGGAGGGGTGGTGGACTTGGCGGCGGCGGGGCTGGAAGAAGCAGCAGCAGCATTATCCGTCTCGCCTTCTTGGGCATCCTGCTGCTTTTTCTTGGCCTGTTGGGCGTTGAATTGGCGGACGCGTTCGCCGAGGACGTCGGAGTTGGGGATGCAGCCGATGAACCGGCCGCCCTTTGTGAGGGCGCCCGCGACGTTGCGAAGCATCCTGCGAGCCTTTTCCTCGCTCTCGAAAGCGTAGTGCATACAGAACATCATTGTGACGACGTCGAAGCCGCGGCGGTTCATGGGCGAAGGGTCGAACCCGACTTGCCTCACGATGTCGACATCTTCGATAGATTCGCCGTAGCAGTCCTTGACGAGGAAGCGCGCGTCGAACAGACGAGAGGGCCTCCTCGAATTGTATCCTCCCCTCCCACCGCGGCCTCCCCGGCTAGACATGGTTCTGTAACGGTCAATGGCCTGCTCGATACTGACATCCGCGGGATCCAGTCCGACGTAAAGCTCGACAGGCTGCGGCGCCTGCTGCCACTTGCCCAAGTCACCACCCTTCCCGCATCCGATGTCAAGCACCAACAGCTTCTTCCCGCTGGAGATGCCACCATGCTCCCTGGCGCCGGGCGTATGGTCCTCGTCGGGCGAAAACCGCTGTATGATGCAGCTCTTCACCCAGTTATTAAACGAACGCAGACCCTTGATCTTACTATCCGTCCTGCGCCAGTCGCGGCCCCTCTCGGGAACGCTGTTATAGTGCTCCCTCACCACGTCGTTGATGCCGCGGTGCCGCTGCCTCTCCGCCTCGGCAGCTTCCGCGGCCGCTTGCTCCCTCTCGCGCTCCATTTGACGCTGTCGGATGGCCTCGCGCTCGCTGGCGGAGATCTGGGCGCGCTTTCCCGGGCGTTTGAGCTTGCGCGCTGGTTCCGAGGGGGAGACGGCGCGACGCTTCGCGGGCTGTAGCGATCGTGCGTTGTAGGGTTGGGGGAGCTCGTCGACGTCATCGTCGCGGCGGCGGGAGCGGGGGGAAGAGTCTCTGGTGGGTGAGGAGGAGCGTTTACGCTTGTAATTTTGATGGCGGTCATGGGGTGAACTGCGGGTTTCGCTTTCGGTACCCATGTTGGGCGATGGGAGGATGGCGTGAGATTCGAGGGCTGGGGAAAGAGGACGAAGATGGAGTGAGGTGAGGTGAGAGCAGAGAAGGCGAGAAGGATAGGAAATAATGGACGGGGAGAAAAGAAAAGGGAGATGCAAAAATTGCTGGTGTTAATTTCCAATTGGGGTCAAAATCCCCATCGACAGCGACAAGATGTGTCGATTAGCTTTTTCGATGAAGTTTCTTTGCCTGTGTTTCTGTTTTAGGATGGATGAAGAATACAAACGAGCAGGGAAGGTGGTGTGGAGCGAGAATTTGGGGGGTGCGTATTCGCACTGCAGCCTTGCCTGACGCTCGGACCACCAGTTGCCAGCAAGCAAGAGCAAGAGCAGCCCAGCTGTGCAAGCAGCCTTTCGGTCTTCGTCAACATCACAATCAGCAGCCATCCGACCTATTTTTACCATCCCGATACATCCCATAGAGCTCCTGTCAACATCACCGGTGCCGCTGTGAATTGATCAGATTTCTTTATTCCTTTTGAGGATTAATTCACCCGCCTTCCCTAGTCGATTCGAAGCCATCCTAGCATTTCCTTGTCCCTCGACCCGTCATCAGGAACTCGTGCCAAGTTCACTCGAAATCCGTCGCCATGGGTTCCGATCCGCAGTACGCCAAATGGCCCCTTCTTCCCCTCAGCCAACATGTCTTTACCCTCACAAACCCCTATGCCTCGCGGCCGAGCCAAGAATCCGCTGTCAAAGCTCTTCAAGATGCCATCGACGAGCACAAGATGGCGCCCTTTTATCGGTACCTAGCGCACCCCATCGAGGGCATCCTGAACTCCGTCGGCGAGGGCAAGACTCCCGGCGGTCCGGGTAAGCCCTTGAGTCGAAAGTCGAGCTTGGTCGGTATCATTGCGACGAAGAGCCCCGTTACTACGGTTACGCTGCCTTGGGATGAGGCGCTCTACGAGAAGCTAAAGGCCGACAACGACAAGGAGCTCGAGGGGTTCCAGAAGGAGGAGGACGAGGCTGTCGAGAACGCTGGTGACACAGAAATCTTGGCTGCTCGAGGAAAGAGGGCCGATTTCTGGGCTCGCGTGGGTGACAAGGTAAGGATAGGACCTGCTATTTGCCACTTTTGAAAGATCTTCTGTTCGAAACCTTTCGAACTACTTGCTGACGCCTAATCCATTTCATCATTCTAGGACCGAGCCATTAGTGCATACGAAGATGTGTTCGAGAAGACTGGGGTTATTGGCTCTAGGATCGACATTGTACTCGCGATAATAAGAATGGGCCTCTTCTACGGCGATAAACCCCTCGTCCAGAAGCACGTTGAGCGAGCGAAGACTCTTGTCGAAACCGGCGGTGACTGGGACCGAAGGAATCGCCTCAAGGCCTACGAGGGCATCCATCTTCTCACCGTCAGATCATACAACCTCGCCGCGCCTCTGCTGCTCGACAGTCTATCGACCTTCACCAGCTACGAGCTCTGCACGTACTCCTCCCTCGTCGTATACTCTGTCCTGACCGGTTCCGTTTCTCTCAAGCGGCTCGATTTCAAGTCCAAGGTCGTCGATGCTCCCGAAATCAAGGCCATTCTCGGTGATGGCGAGGACAAGCTCCTAGCCCTAACCGGTGTCATCTCCGCCGGCCCTAGCGCCGACGATTCCATGGATGTGGAGCAGGAGCCCCAGGCCGCGGCCGCGACCAAGACCACCGCCGTCAACCTCACGACGCTCGGCACCGGCACCGACCAGCCCGAGGCCGAGCTCGCCATCGACTTCTCGCCCCTCTCCCAGCTCGTCACGAGTCTCTACAACGGCCGATACAAGGCCTTCTTCCAGGCCCTTGCCCTCGTCGAGGAGCAGTTCCTCACCCAGGATCGATACCTGCACGAGCACAAGAACTGGTTCATCCGTGAGATGCGCCTACGTGCCTACCAGCAACTTCTGCAGAGCTACCGCGTCGTCGGTCTCGAGAGCATGGCTAACGACTTTGGTGTTACCGTCGACTTCCTTGACAGGTAAGAAGCTCGTAATGTTTCTTTTTTTCTCTTTTTCTCTTCATGCTTGTTTCTAGTTCCCCACATATTCTCTATGCGCTAACAATACTCTTCCTACTCCTCTAGGGATCTTGCCAAGTTCATCGCCGCCGGCCGTATTCCCTGCACCATCGACCGTGTATCCGGAAAGGGCGGCATAATCGAGACCAACCGCCCCGACGACAAGAACAAGCAGTACCAGGATCTCGTTCGCCAAGGTGACCAGCTCATCACGAAGTTGCAAAAGTACGGCCAGGCTGTCCGACTACGAGGAAGCGAGAGGGCATAAAGCGAACGGCGGGGGAGATGACAAGAAGAAGGTTTGATGTATTATTCTTGCTTCTTTCTGAGGCGGGCGTGTGTGGTGGTTGGTTTTTTGGAACGGGGTTTTGCCAAGTGTATCATCAGAGTTCTCACATTCGCCCTTCTTGGGGGGGTGTTTCTAGATAGAACAAACGACGAACGAGTTCCCAATTATGCTTCCGCTGCTTCTTAGTGGATTGGATTGTTTTTCATCACATGCTGAGGTTGATTTGTTGGTACACGTAGATTTCAACAAAATTAGATGGAGTCACCAAAGTCAAATTTGGGGGATTCCGTAAATTGTCAGCTCCAGGAAGCCCAGAAACTTGGGCCTTCTCGCTTTCTATTTTTGAATATAGCACGCTTTGTATGCTGTGGAATATGCATCATGCATCGCATGTACATTGCCATCTCACGAGCTCTGTCTGTTCTATGAATTGCATCTGTTGCTTTTTTTTTGGGGGGTGTATGTATGCATGTTTATTATGTTTTTTCCGTCCCCCTTGCTTTTTATCAAAAATCCAACTCCTTGCTTTTGATGTTCATGCAAACAACAGCAAACTACAACCCTGCCTCCCCATCAATGAACTTCGTCGCCCCTTCCCCCCATTCATCGATACTTATCCATGAACTCCTTGTGGAACTTGACAATGCTGCCAACCCACTCGGTACCAGGAGCCAAGAAGGTAGTCCTGAAATGCAGCGTACCCTCCTTCTGACCGAAGCCAGAGCCGGGCACGACGCAGATACCCGTGGCCTCCAGCAACCTCATGGAGTAAAACTCATCAGGCGTGCGGCCCTCGGCGGCGGCGGCCTCGGCAGCCTTGGCGGGCAACTTGATGGTGGGGAAGAGGTACATGGAGCCCTGGGGCTCGCCGCACTCGACGCCCTCCATCTGGGAGAAGGCGGCGTGGAGGGCGTAGGCGCGCTCCTTGAGGCCGTTGAAGATGGCGTTGTACTCCTGGTCGTAGAGCTCGAAGGACGGGTCGCCCTTCTTGGGGGGGTTGACCATGAGCTCGACGAGGCACTGGCCGAGGACGGGGGCGCAGAGGGTGATGGAAACGAATTTGTAGATCTCGGCCTCGACCTTGGGGTCGAAGCCCACGAGCTCGAAGTAGCCGCCGCGGTGGCCGCACTCGCCCACCATGCCCTTGGAGATGGAGTGCAGGGAGGCGAGCTCGAGGTTGTCGTAGACTCCCGGCTGCTCCTGCTGCATGCGGCGCAGGACGGCCTTGAAGGAGTGGAATTCGCCGACGAAGACGTTGGTCTGGTAGACCTCGTCGGCGATGAGGACGAGGTTCTCCTGGCGGGCGAAGTCGATGACGGAGCGGATGTCGGCCTCGGAGAGGGAGGCGCCGGTGGGGTTACCGGGGTTGATGATGACGATGGCGCGGGTGTCGACGCCGTCTGCCTTGGCCTTGGCGTACGAGGCCTTGATGGCCTCGAGGTCGGTGCCCCATGCCTTGGACTCGTCGAGGTAGTAGGGCACGCAGACGGCGTCGAGGACGGCCAAGCTGGCTGTGTAGAGCGGGTACTGGGGGATGGGCACGAGGACGCCGCTGTTCTTGTCGGCGCAGATGATGTGGAGGAGGGTGTTTACACCTGCAGAGGCACCAGCCGAGAGGTAGATGTGAGCCGGGTCGGCGGGGAAGCCATCTCGCCCTACATTCAAAGAAGTTGGTCATGAGTCAGAAAGTTTCTCTTTTCCTCTCCTCCCTTGTTCCTCGTACTACCCGTACACGACATATGGAGGGGACACAACAGGCACAAACAAAAATCAGCTCATCTCACACGAGCCCTTGCACATTGTGAGACGATATAGCCCATCCCTGACTCCAGGTACTAGGGGAGAGGAAAAACACAAAAGGGGCTTGGGGAGGGGAGGTGAGGGGAAGGGAAAGGCAGGGGACCAAAGCAGTGAGAAATGCCTCAACAAAGAGAGGGGGGGAGGAAGAGGGGTAGGGGCAGACAAAAGGGAAGTTTCGGATATTCCGTTTGTAAGACTCACTCTCAAGGAAGTCGGCAACGCTCTTCTTTATCGCAGGGACACCAGCACTGGCGCTGTAAGCACCGACGGACTGGCACTGGCTGAGAAGCCACTTGGCGCGCTCAATGACGTCGGTCTTGTAGCCGAGGGCATCGACGAGGACGTCCGGGTGCTCGAGGAGCTTGGGGTTCTCGAGCAAGCTGGCGACCTGGCGGAAGAAGGTGATGGGCTTCTGGTCCAGCTGCTGGGGATTGCCGATGTTGGCGGAGATGACCTCTTTGAAGGGCAGGTCGGCACCGTCGCCGGAGGCGAGTTTGGCGCGGTAGAGCTCGGATTTGACGGCGAGCTCACCCCTCACGGCGTACTGGGCCTTGACGACGTGGGGGTTGATGTTGTCGATGGTTAACCGCGGGCCGGAGGAGGAGGTTGTCGTCGACATGTTGCTGCGTTGGTGGAGTTGGATGAGGGAAGAAGAAGAAGAATAAGAATAAGCAGAAGAGGGTGAAGAGAAGTGTAGTAACTGATTACAAGAGCCTCTAGTTGCGCGCAAAGAGGATGTACGAGAAGTATGAAGGTTTGCGACAAGAGTTCTGGGGATGGTGGGGGAGGGTTGATCTATGTGGAGATGACGGGCCTGAGAATGGTGGGGCAATTTTGGCAGCTGCGGTTTGAGTGACAGCACGAGGGGACTGGCACTACTGCTGGGACAGGACAGCCTAGGCACAGGCTTAGCCCGCCTTAATATCGACGACCTCATGCTCATCCTGAATCCAGTAAATCCAATAGTGGGGTAGCAAGAGCAAATAATGCGTGGCAGCGTGGGATGTAAGGCAATTGGATGGGGACAGAATCGGAACACCCTCTCGCGGCAGGGACGTGGGCGTTGGAGCGAGCCGAGACGAGACCGATTAGAATGCTGGAAATATCCCGAGCTTTCACTTCTGATCGGAAGGTCCAGGAACGATTTTCAGTTTCAGAAAATCGCACGAGGTACCGGGTACAGCCGAGTCGGGGCGTTAGGGCAGTTGAGCGAGGAGACGAAGTTAGACAAGTAGCGCGAACGTGGTTCGTGGACCAGGTATCGGGTACTCCGGAGCTTGCGGCTATTACCTGTCAAGTAATATGCAAGTTCTTCGATATGTTCCCCCCTCGAAGCTGTTCAATAGAATCTGCTGGTGCTATTTTAATACTTCTTGGTTGCTTGTGCCCTGCGAATATGACTGGTGGTGAGCCGGTCCAAATGTGGTGGCGTGGTTTTCGAAAGAATAGGGCGATACTGCTAATTGCGGTTTCTCTCGGCTCCCCTGTTATCAAGATTGGATGGGAAGTTTTGATAGCAGGATGCAGTTGGTGCAATTCGGGGGAAAGGGAGGGGTAGGACAGGGATGGTGATGGTACAGATGA
>JUDQ01000089.1:0-90622 GCA_000812075.1 Scedosporium aurantiacum
CCCCCCCCTTCATCCTTCGTTCCCAGCTTCCAAAGTCTCATTTAACATCTCATACCTAAAAACTTTATCCCTTCTTTCCCCGAAGAAGCCTTTGCCTAGTTTTAAATATTGCTCGCTATCGGCCCCCTTATCCGACGACGAAGAGGTCAACTACTAGTTCTAACCACGAGACCTATTGTCAAGGAGGAGGGCGAGAGAAACTGTGAGGTAGTCCAGCTCTTCGAAACACTCAGCCAGCCATACAACACCAATACAACACCAATCTATCAACGGCCCGCGCACTCGAGACATCTATTTGACGGTTACCTCAAACACTTTATACCCAACATCGTGATAGGATCTTCTTCTCGTTGGTGATTCTATAGGGCCTTCTTCAGGACAATCAACCGAACCTGCTTGTTGAGGATTCGGGCATGGACTTGGTCGGCTCAAACTCACAGCAACTGGTGTACAGTCGCCGGCTATAGATAAACTTGCGGCTCGCCAACGTCTATGGCAATCCGGCTCGCCTTCGCCAAAAAAAAAATATAGAACTCCTAAGCCTGAGGGAGAGCGGGAGGAAGATGCTTTGGCACATGAACTTCAGTGCAAACCCAACTTGGCGAATGTGTATCCGTTGATCCTTATTCTTCTCTCCGAACCCGTGTTTTTACAGCATTACACGAATATATAAGCGACAAACACCTTGGGCCATTCATTATTGGCGTCGGCTCGGCATGGCAGGACGAATGCGAACAACGAACTGTCGTCCTTGTTCCAGATGGAAATTGGAACGGAACTCCAATGAGACCTGGCTTGCAAGGCACATCTGTTGGAACCCGGCATTCCACGCAGGAACGGAAATCCAAGGAACCCTCTGCAGCATTGGGAGTTTTCCGGCAGTACACTCTCTATATCACCCTACGGTGCACTCCTGCAAGATCACGGGAACCCTCGACAATGCCTTGGCTGGAATTGGCCAGCTCCCATGTCAAGCGTACCCCCCTTGTTAGAAGCTGGTCATTGGAAAGGGAAATCCCAGAGCTTATCAATCTTGCTCGGCGTCAGCATTAAACGATTACATGAAATTGCTAGCGACAGTTTTTGCTTTCCCTCCTATATCACCATCGCTGCCGCCATCCACCGCCCCCGAACTTACTACTGCAGCCCCCGACATATCAGCGGGTGCCGTGCCCGCGATCTGTGTGGTACACGACCCGATGGGATCCCACCAAGCACACTCAGGTACAGACACTCGCTTGCTAGGAACGAGGTCGTTAACACCATTCAAACAGCGGAATCGATCTGGAAAGGCAAAGTGAAGTTGGGGATTTATGTCCGCCCAGCTGATCAACCAGTGACCTAGTCCTTCCATCGGGGCATGAGATAGCATTTCACCAACCATCACTTAGCCGTCCTCGCCTTTTGTGCCAAAGACGACAGAGATGCCCTAAAGGACACCCCTATATAGCTTTACACCAACAAGTCTGGGCCCGTGGGTATGCGAAATAGTTGACAGAGGCGTATCGTCTTCGTTACTGGCCCCTATAAGTTTCGGACACTCCGCCGGGGTGGATCGCGAAGCAGTTAATCCTGGACTGAGGCGCCGCACAAGTGACTGAACAGTCCCCGAGGAACTGTCGGCGATGAAGACAGCCCCAGGACGCGGCTGGCCTGCTTGACTCAGGAAGCAAGGTTTGCATTGGGACCGGTCGATATCCAAAATTGATTATATGGATCGCAAACACCAAACCCTCTGTCGGGCCTCCAGCCCGAGATTGAGTCTCTAGTCGGCGGCCTTTTGTTGACGCGTGTCTTTGGATGCGTCGTCAGAATGCGCTTGCTGGGCTGCTGGAGGGACTAGCAGGGAATATCTGATGATAACCGGCAAGGGGCCGACGGCGGCGGCTGGAGAACCAGCAGAGATCGGCCATCAAACCTCCCTCACGACACGACAATGGCAGCAACCCCAACGCTGTCTTGGAGATATAGCCACCAACATTTATCCATCCCTCCTATTTTATATACAGACACCTTGTACCACGAGTCAGGCAAACCCAATTGCAGGCTGATGCCACTGCGATTATGAAATAACCGAAAAGGGCGGACGCGATAATTGGCAAGCTCGTGGATAAACAACAATGTGATCCCAAAAGTATCCGATACAACGGGCTCTATTGGGTGATGGCCGGGGATCTCGTAACTCCCATGACGGAATGCATTTTCCAACGTCAGTCCAGCGCCCGTACCCCAATCTATTTCGATATGCCTCGAGGTATTTCGGCAATCGTATGATTCATATCTCCCCAGACCAACACGCCGACTTTCCGTTCCCCAGATAATACCTCCGTACCGTTATGTAGACCGCGATTCTCTACATTTCCGTAGCCGACGTGGGGAGAACGTTCGGTCCTCGACCTCGACTGGTATGCTCCTCCGAGAGATCGTTGCTGTCATTAACGTCTGGGTTTCAATCGACAATGTTCGACAAAACCTTGCCAAACAGCCCCAGAGTCTGTGGAGGACCGTCTGAGATAAATATCACCCTCGAGGTTTATGCTATCGAGTCTTCTTGATGAAAGAGGATGCCCGAATCAGTGCCAGTTTGGGTCAAATCAAAAAGCGGTCAGGAGCATGATGCTACCGTGGAACTAGGAGGCCCGAAGCAAGTAACAGGACGCAAAGGAGATATACAACTCTTGTCCGGTTAATGCGTTCTTCTTCATATACGGTTACCGTCCGCTCTTTGGCCTACTCCTTTCACCCAATAAGCTTAAAAGTGCGCGCTCTCCATGCATCGTTTCCTATGGCCACTCAGTCAGTCATCGTTATCGACATTTGCCGCTAGGAGGATATGGCATGGGGAAAGAAGGACGAAGAATCCAGCGCTGCGACGTGGACGAGCCCTGGAGCTATTTCATGTGATTTATATAGCCGGAGGCTGCCGAGAAGCGGCTGAGTCTGAATACCGGAGAGGAGCACAGAGACGACGCGAGATCGTTCGACGACTTAGCGCATCGGCATATACAAGTTACGAATGATGACGGGTTACAGAGGAAATACAAGTCTGCGAAGTGTGACTGTCTGGCCTGGAATTGCCACAGAGTTCGATGTCCGAGAAGCTGATGACACTAAAAGGAAATCGTCCCTTAGACGAATGCGAATGTTCTATATGTCCTGGACCGGCTTGCCGAGACGATCGCATAGAGATCTCCCAGTACAGTTGACGAGGACCAACGAAAACGTCAAGGCAGCTTCCCGGCTACAGATGGTACTCCCGCAATCCGGCAGACTGACGGTATTTCCTATAAACATATTAGCTGAGAGATTTGGAGTATAAAAGGCCTTTGGAACTGAATCTTTTTCACTGCTACTGGTACTAGAAACGTGAGTGACCGAGACCTGCGTCAGTCCAACATCGCCAGATTATCCTCGAACCTCATATAGCTAAGGCAAAAGGCCGGCCAAAGGCGCGATTGCAACGCAGAAGCTCCGCCGAAGGCTAGGGACCATGCTGTGACGAGACACGGCGTTTAGCATCGAGTTTTTAGCTTATAGAAGCGCCCTCCGCGAGCAGCAAAGGACAAGCACGACTCCACATCGCCTACAGCACGGCATGGAGCCCGAAGCTCCAGCACTGGTTGGGTGATAAAGAGCGATTCGTGGAGACGGGAAGAGCACCCATGGAGAAGTCAGGAGTCCTGGAGGCATGGTGGAGTGAGCCGTTAGATAAAAGCAACGAGTGCTCAACGCGCAAACAAGCGTGAAACAGAAAATGTCAAGCTTCGAGAGGAACTCTTTTCCCCACCGACTCGCCTGACTATAGCCCCGGAGAGTATCGTATTCGCCCCGGCGAATAGCACACCAACGCTCCATTATCTTTGCCCGACCTCTGGCATGGGCGAGCTCGTAACAACGCCGGCTAGATGGCTCCGACTAACGCCACGCCTCAAGTTCCGACCCTGCGAGTCTGTGAGTGTCTTTCTAGTACGGTTCCGATCCCTATTTGCGTCACCGTTGCTAACCTGCTTATAGATTCATCTGGTAAGTGTACTCATAGCCAGGAGGTGAAGAAGGAATATATCCACCTCCCTCGAAATGTTTTAGCCCTCGCGGCGGCGGTCAGGCGCCGCCATTGCAGGAAGGCGCCTTCCAAGACTAGAAGCAATGGCGTGACAAGCACGCGTCATACGGCTTCAGCCGAGGAGAAAGCCTTAAGCCAACCTTAAATGCGTAAAGGCGGATAAGATCCCTGAATCTTGGGAAGATGGGGCGATGGAGAAATGGCCTCAGCGGAGGTCATTGTTGAGGATACCCCAACTGAACAAGCTGAGACACTCAGAAGAGTGGACGGAGCCAACGAAGGCGCTGCCAAAGAAGACCCCTGAGACTGAACCCTGACATCATTGTCGGTGCGGGGTAGGAGTTGGGACGAGGATGACGAGGAGGATAGTGGTTAAGGGAACAGGACCAGAACTGATTCCAGGCCCAAGTACTATAGCGGTATAGCTTATGGATGGAACTGGCCAACAGTCGTCAAATCACGAAAGGATGGCACTGAGGGCTTGGACCCAAAAGTGGCTGAGAGTGAAAATGAGACTGGCCCTCGAAGGCTTGGAGGGCTGGTTCAGTCCGAGATCCTCCTTGGACCATTTATATACGAACTAGCTCTCTCTATTATCTTCACTTTTTTCTGTTCTCTAAGTCAGTCTTGACCGGTTCTGCCTCAAACTTCCTTGATAACATTGATAACATTGATATATTCCTTTCATGAGCTTGTTAGCCTCTATGGAGAGTATTTGAGGAGCACTTACATACTCTAAACTTCAAACCTCATGGAACACCTCCAGTGCGTCGTAACGCGAAAGCTTCCAATGCCCGACAGGCCCTCTCAATCACCGGCGTGATGACTTCCATGTTCTCCAGCGCAAACATGCTGAAATGGTCCCCTTTCGCTGGATACACATCCCTAATCCATCCCTTCCTATACGATCCCCACCCAAGCTCTCTATCCGCCCGATGAACGTCCAACCCACTGACAGCCTTTTCCACCTGACCGTTCGGTTTCCATTTCCAAACGGGGATTTGATCCTTCGCCTTGACCAGTACCGCGGGGGGTAGTTCCTCGAAGACGGGCAGGGTCCACGCGCGAATCATGGCGGGTGCCTGATTTATGCAAATGCGCGACAATCTCTGCGATTCCGTCGCGTCCGGCCCAAGAGGGGGAAGAGAACTCGACAACGGCGTGAAAGGCGTAGATGGCTCTAGCGAGGCGGGGTAGATGCTATCGATGAGCAACAACCCCACGACCTCGACGCCCACCTCCTCATCGCCTTCCACGTCCTCAAACTCCTTCATGACCTGCAGCGACAAAAGTCCACCCAGCGACCATCCCCCCAATAGAATCTTCTTCTTCTTCGCCTTCCCCTCGCCCCACCGCTCTTCCCGGCCGTGAGAGGGGAAATCCGGCCTGGCGACCAGCTCGCGGATCATCTTGGCGTAAAGCGCCGCCATCTCCGGGATGCCGCCCTCCCATCTCTCGCCCGTCCAGAATTTGGGATTGTGGATCCCATAGAGGGCGCGCGGGAGGGTGTTGAGGCAATTGTAGGCGAAACAGGTGCCGCCACCGTCGTGTAGGAGGATGATTGGGAGGTGGAATGTGGGGTGGGAGGGATGTGGGGGTTGGATTATTTCGGGGTTGTCGAGCATTTTTTTCCCCCTCCTCGAAAGTCGTTTCGTAGTTTCTTAAGCGCTTCTGAAGAGGATACAAATTCGTGTCACATTTTTTAGGAGTGAAAGATGAGGTGTTTTTGGGAAGTCGGAATCTAGGATTGCGAAGGATTGAGGTTACATGAGACTTGGGTTGCAAAATGTGGTGGAAGGTGCAATGTGAGATGGATTTGATGACCGAGGATGCTGAGCCTCAGCAAAAATGAGGAAGGCGCGAGCCAGCAGGCAGCTAACATCATCATCCACATCGCCATCCTACAATGTACACTGTAGTAAGACATTAAGACATCCGCAATGAGAGAGACGGCCCGAGTAATGCTGACATGCACGGTTCAGCCGCATATGCAGCGTTAAAAACAGTTGAGGTTTCCAAGAGAGACCGGCTTTGTGTGGGTATCGAAAATCTATTGTTTTACATTGGTTCTGTACCGATTCCTATCGTCACAAGCACCCAACTCTCCACCCACCTCGGCTGCCGGGATCCTATTCTCCTTATTCTCCTGCGCCTCCCCCCGCCACATATCCTTGAAGCTTCCATAGTTTCTTCTGTGTCGAGACTGACCTTACTCGAGCAACAGCGGCCATGGTGTGGTCGCGGAAAATAGCCGAGCCTCGCCGTAGTCTGTCGAGATGCTCCTCCCCAAGAATAGAATGAAGATTATGGACGGGAATTTTGGATCCGTAGACACCACCTTTCAAATCCAGAGTCGCATAGGGCTTTGGAGACACCGAGCCATCATCATTCCTCCCCGCACCCTCCCTGTTCACGTTCTGCACGGCCGATTCCGGCTCTCCCGCCCACCAAAGGATGCATCCCTTCAATTTGACCGACTCGGCATCAGCCCATTCCTTCAATGGCACAATATACAACTTGCCCTCCTCCTCCACTGCCTTCGCCAGCTCTAAAAGCTCCGCGACAGCCTGATCCCTCATCATCCTCAGCACAGCTGCGTCCATACCTTCCCTCCACACCGCAGGCTTGCCGCCGGGTAGCTTTTTAATACCCCACGATCGTATGCTCATGAGTCTGGCTGATATCCCCACACGGCGCGCCGCTTTTTCTTGATCTCGGCCGATAATTCTGCCTTGGGCAAGCATGTAGCCCGTAGGACCACGGCGGCCCTCGACGACGTTGGTGGTGCGATCATTTTTCTGGAGGGACACGTCGGCAGACGAAGTGCGCGTTTTCGGGGCGAGTTCGACTGGCATCCACCATGCCGTTTGCGTGGTGGGATTGAGGACGGGTCCGAATTGTTGGAGGAAATATTGCGGGAGTCGGGCACCTGTGAGGTTGCAGGCGCGGATGGGCTGGGCTAGAACTTGGGCTATCAAGACACAGGAAATGTTAGCCAAGTGTTCAGGAGAGCTATATTCCAAGTATTGTTAGGGGCAAGAACACGAACCGTATATGTTCTTGGCGAAGAGCCTCCGAAATCTGCCCACGGGATGCGCCTTGGCCTTCTCCTTGGGCTTCGTATGTCGCTGCACCGCCTCGATCCAGTCGGGGTTCATGACGGGCGATAGCGGAAGCGTCCCCGCCGCCGTCTCGACTGTTTTGTTCTCGGCATGGACCTTGATCACGCCCTGGCTCTCGTCTTGTCTACGGGCTTGGTCGGCAGCTTCGATGGTGGATATGCGACCTCTTCGAGGAGCGTCGTCCGAGTACGCGTGGGCCCGGTCATAACGGCGGGCGAGTAGACGCGGTCGCGAGAGGTGTCGTATGAGGGTGCATTGCTTCATTGCCGAGCAATTGGGCATCGGCGGGTGTTAGAGGAGGATTGAGCTGGCGTTGAAGACTGGATTCGAGCTTGTGGTGGGATTTGATGGAGACAAGAGAGATTTCATAAACGGTTTAGTTCAATTGCATAAGGCTCCACTCGGTTCATAAAATAGAATATCGCTTAATTACATTTTTGCCGCTGCACATCATGAAGCCTCTTGCACTTCACTTCACTCAAGTTCTGCCAAAATGATATTCTTCTGACATATTTGAATCACTGCCTCAATACTGCAGCGTTTTTCTGGAAAATTAAAAGTTGTATCCCAACCGGCCCAAGGGACTGATGTGGCCCATCTTAAATTGGTTTTGCCTGTGATGTGAGCCGTGGCTAGTCTCTCGAGATGGAAGACTCCCAAAGACCATTTGAGATGTCTTTGCTGAGTGCTGCTAGTAATGGTAAAACGGGCTAGAGAATGGCATGGGTTGCTGGTGTCCAAGGTGCCCGGATGGAGCGTGGCTCGTTTGCTAGGTCGACCAGCGATGGAGGTTTGTACCTCACAAGTAGAACCAGAAATGAAGAATCAAGGAGGTCGATAGAAAGGATGTTGATCTGACGATGTGAGAACAATCGATTTCCGGTAATGAAAGACCTGTATTTACCAAGAATGCTCCCCTGGCTAGAGCAGCATCGAGGCCCGGTCGCGGGGGAATGCGGATACCGAGTTTTGTCGATGTGACCAGTATCACCTCGTATTTCCAAACAATTTTCCAACGGGGCCATCAATGTCCCAGGCAATATATACTTGAATTTGTTTGCCTCTCCATTTCATAAAGGCGTTTCGGCTTTTGAGAAATATATACAGAGAATAAATCCACGCTCATTCCGTCACAACCATCTAGCGTCTTTAACAAAACGCGTCACCCACCACCTCCAACATATTGTCCTTCATCACCCAGGCACCGCCACTTCCAGTCAGCTGATTCTTTAGAAAGAAGGGTTAGCATTCTGGAGAATGTTGACGAAGAAATCCTGGAACCAGTGACCAGCTTCGGGTGCTGGCGTGTGGGCGGACGCGGCGCCGCAGTGGTAGTCGTAACGAACGGCGCTGGTGTCCGAAGTTCCATCCGATTCACCAGGAGGCTGATTTCATCGTCTTGTTAGTAAGCGCCCCACTATTTGAGAAGGAAAGTGGGGCCGTTTCTCACCTTCACCCAAACGAAGGCATCCATCAAGTTGTGACCCGTGTTAGTCGTCGGGCGAACCTAAACATCGTCAGAATCGATTCAAACCTCATCTCAGAATGAAGAATAACTTACTCCGGCGCCCGATCCTCGTACATTACACCACTCGCCCCAATTGAAGGAGGTCAGTTCGTTGTGTCCTTGCCTTTACAGCATCCTGAATCGTTCTGGGAGCTTACCTCGGTCTGGGAAGTGGGCTGCTTGCCATTGCGGCTCGTGTCCATGAGGAAGTGGGCGGGGAATCCGGCAGCTTCCAAGAGAGGGCTGAAAGCCTCGATGAAGTGCTTCTCATCGTAGTTGGGATTGGCTGGTCGACCATTAGCTTCGCGTCCTCGAAGGAGAATTCGGGGAGAAAAGGAAACCCCGAAAAAAAAGGGGAAAAAAAGTGGGGAGGAGAGAGGCTCAGAAAGAAGGTGGGGACATACGGCTAGTGTAAGAAGGAGCAGAAGAAAGGCTCCAAGCGTTGTAGTTCGAGACGTTGGTTACGAGGCCTCGAAGAGACTTGGGCTTTCCGGAGTCGCGGTAGATCTGAGCGAACAGCTCGGCAGAGGGGCCAATGTTGGCAGGCCAGCCGAGCCAACCAGCATGGCCAGCATCAAGGTACAGAGCAGTGTTAGGAAGAGAAAGCCTTGGAACAAATGATCAGCCTCTGTTTACAAGGAGAAGAGAGCTCTAGTTGCAGACATGAGGGGAAACCTTACTGTTGAATGGCGTAGACGGTAAGCTCCTTATAAGTGCTCGCGGCGTTGGCGCACTTCTGGACGTTCATGTTCGTGACCATGCTGCGGGAGTGGTTAGTATCGAATCCTAATCCAGAAGAATTCGTGGAGTACGTCGAAGGCAATGCTTACTTGGCAAGCGAGTCAGGTTCTGTCATGGTTTAGTGTTAGTGGGACGAGTCTGCAGACATTGGAAAGAACAATTGCAAAATGAAGGATGGGAGGGGAAAGGAAAGAGGAAAAGAAAAGGGAAGAAAAACAAAGAGGTTGAAGACTTAGCCGCAGACAATGCCGGAGCTGAAGTCGGGGCGTCGGGGCCGAAATGCGGGGTGGGGTCATCGGGTCATGGTGGAGTCGCCGGAGTGGAGAATTCCGGAAGAATTCCGGGGACTGCAAAGCAAGGGGCGGAAGGAGCAACTCACCAATAACCAAAATGATGCGGATATCCGAATACTTGATAACATTAGCGCGGATGGAGTCGATGTAAGCCTTGTACTTGGCAACGCCGCCGTTGGCGATGGAGAACTCTCCGTTGGAGGCAGCCGCGGCGCAGTCCCTGTCGGGAAGATCGTAGACGACGAAGATACCGGCGTTGGGAGGGTTGGCACCGGCCTTGTTGGCAGCGCGGATGTCGGCGAGGGCGGAGTCCATCTGGGGGACCTTGTCCTGGGTATCCATCCACATGAAGGAGGGAACCTTGGCGATGGCCGAAGCCTTGGCGACGAGGGTGCCGGTGAGGGACGGTATGGCGAGGTTGTGGACCTCGGAGGAGTAGTAGGCGTTGGCCCACATCTGGACGCCGGACAAGGGATTGCCCTCCCAGGTGGCGGTGCCGGAGCCTACGGGAGGCTGGGTGGTGGTGCTACCGGGGGCCGAGGTGACCCTGGTAGACGAAGTCTGAATCGGGCCCTGGGAGCTCGTGGTTCGGCTGGTTGTGGTGGGCTGGGGGGCCTGAGAGTCGGGGAGACACTGGAAATACCAGTCGTTTTGCTTGACGCAGGTGTTTCCTGAAGCGCAGCAAGTAGCGCCAGACCAGCCGATACCGCCACATTGGCCCCTTGAGAAGTTTGTTAGCTTCAGAGCTGTCCTTTAGCTGAAGATGGGGACGTTCTTACCAGACGGTCTGGCAGGCCTGACGAGCCTCGAGGGGCACGGCCAAGGCAGCCGAGCCGAGAGCGGCGGCAGCGAGGATGAGATTCCTAGCAACCATTGTGACTATGTTTGCCTTTTCCTTGTCTTTGTCTATGTGGATTTGTAGGGCAAGCTTGAGAAAGACCGAACCCGATGGAGAACAAGGAATAAAACGAAAACGATGAACAGGAACTCGGTCTCCTTTTATCGTCATCGAGCCAAATGCTTCCTAGACAAGAAGTGGCACCTTTTGGGCATGTCATCTTAAGATCAAGTTTCCAGGGGTGGCCTGCCGGATCGTCGGAAAGGCTTTGGAGAAAGCGCTACGGTCTCATGGGTCCATCCCCAGGTTCATCGGCCCGGCATTGATGGCATGAGGAAACATACAATCGCCGCTAGACATGTGGAGCTGAGAGCGATCACACCCGCTCTGCTTGCCCGGTTCCATCATGGACGGGGGCGCCGCTTGTCTAAGTTTGACCTAGTCCATTAATACGACCATCGTCATCGGGGCATTAATTAGTTTGCGGAGAGGGCATCCGTTCGACACTGGGGTGAGAGTAGATCGCGTTACTTTGTACACTGGACGGCAATTGACAGCATGAAGAATCTCCACGAGCTCCCAACTCGGCGTCTTGCTAGATTTCCTTCCAATCGAAGAAGTGCCACGAGCTCTGACATACGAGGTACAACATCGCGCCAGCACAGGACCACATATTGCGGAGAGAAGGGTTACAATGCCCCCTCCCGCGAACTGGAGATCGTCCATGAAACAACCACTCGGCACAATTATTTTGCGACTCCCAGATGGTGGAAAGTAAAAAGCGGAGAAAGCCAGGACCAAACGGACATTTACAATTCTGGGAAATTTAAAAGGCGCGTGCCCACGAGTCACAGAGTCACAGCGAGCGCTGCTCCGAGCGTAAAGTCCGCCAACCAGACAACAGGAATAGAGGCCGAAAGGCCTCGATGCCACTCAGTTCATGTCCACCAATACATGTCAACAACGACCAGAGCTTAGGAAGTAGAGGCACAGCAGAGGGCTTTTTCAATCGCCTCAGCCAATAGTGTCCTTCCGCCTCTGAGCGTGGCAACGTAGTGTTGTCTTCAAAAGATTTTCTCGGAGTTCGATTGACTATACGGTTGTATGACGCTCGAGGATTCCCGAGCAGCTGGAGCTGTTAAGGACAACTGGACTGGCAGGAAACTATTATTGTGAATAGGGAGTAAATACCTCGGAGGTGCCTAATTCGGCAGTTTTTACAATGGGCTAGAGAGGAAAACAACTTAGACTTCACAGGATCATCGACATCAAATTCAATCAGAAGGACTTTAATTCATATCTGTCTAATTGCTTGTGTGTGTATATATTTATATAGGAAGAAACAGAAAAGAAGGTTTCGCCCCAAGGACTTGCAACATAGAACTCGAATTCTCCATCTTAGAAGGGTCAGCTCTCCTGCTGATATCACGGCGGTACCAAGCAGGTAAAAGATGAGTTTAAAGGAGAAAACAGAACATCCAAAAATAAGGAGGGAAATGGAAATAGGTAAGAAAGAAAGAGGAAGTAAGGCATGCAAGAGTGCTCAAGGTTTGAACACCACCCGACCACTCTGTTGCAGCCGGCCGTAAATGTTCTTCAGGAACAAGGCAGAAAATTCAACCTCCTCACCTTCAGCATTGATCGTCTTCACCCTAGCTCCTCCACCAGGAGCGTCCACCTTGTCACACACATTAATATCACCAACAATGACAAGGCCGCATCTATGGCGTGTCAGCATGACGTTGAGTCGTTGCGGGTCGCAAGTGAATCCGGGGCCAGATTTGGCAGAGGTCCCCATCACGACAATTACGATGTCCCCTTCTTTGCCCTGGAACCCGTCGACTGTAGAGGCTGGAGGCATCGATGACAACGCAGAGAACTGCGGCCGCTGCCTCATCTTGGAGATCAACTCGACGTTAGCAGCATACGGAGTTAGCATGACCAAGCGGGCAGCATTGCCCTTCTTCTTTACGACGAACTGAGCTGCGAAGTCGAGGGCGATTTCGACTTGACGAGGACAGCTCTTCGACCCCGTCATTTCATCGACGTAAACCACGGAGTCTTGGCAGTGGAGGAACAGTGGTAAGAAGTTCCCCGATTGGGGTCGTCGAGTCTTCGGCCACCTCTGCTCGATGTACTCTTCCAAAGCCACGCCTGCAGCAAATTTCGGGTGCCTGATATCGCAGACAGAAGCGTACTGAAAAGGGACTTCAGGATAAACCTCTGTCGCAATCCAGTCGAACAGGCCGACACCCATTCGGAGCTGCTCGCGGAGGCGAAATACAGGCATTCCAGAAGCTTGGAAAAATTCGAGAGGCGAGATCTTTGCATCATCGGCGAGTCGGTGGTAGAAATTGCCACTACCGTCCTTCTCTTTTCCCGTCATTACAGTCGGAGGGAGTTGTCTTGCATCGCCACCAAGGAAGCAAGGGATCAGAGTATTACCCCAAACACAGGCGAGGTCTGCCCTGTTCATATTGCCAGCTTCATCAATCGCAACTCCTTCAGCCCGCATATTCTTGAACTTCGGATACGCTTTGCCGATGGTAGTCATCGCCGGAGTGGTGCAAAGGATATCCGTGCTGTGGATAAGATCAAGAAAAATGCCGCTAATGACGCCGTCCTCGACAGGTCCACCGGCTTGATAAGATTCCCAAGTTATACGACCAGTGGCAACATCGTGGAGCCTATCGTACTGAGAGTCATTTCGAAGGCGGCGCTGCAGATCGTGTAGTGAGCGACTATCGTCCGGATGGAGACGGTAGATGTTCTTGGTTGCCTGGCTATCAAGACAAACGAGGACCCAAAACGCAGCGGACAGACGAAACTGCCACGGCGACTTGTTGCTCCATTCTCGCTCCAGCCCCGCCTTATCACCATCGTCGGGTCTCTGGAGCAAAGTTTTAAAGGCCCGGCTCTCTTGCGCAGGGCTGTATCCCCGCACGACAAGCCATCGCTGGGCGCGATCCCGAGCGTTTTGCGGTGCGCCCTTATTGAGCCGGTCGCACACGGAGCGGGAAATACGATGGAGGCGTTGTGCGAAATTATCCACGGCGACGTGCGTTGGTCCGCTTGCGAGAATACGGCCGACGCTGGCTCGCATAGCAATTGTGGCCAGGGACAGAAGAGTGGTCTTTCCGAAACCAGGTCCCTATGATGCCGAAGGTTAGCCAAGCGCACTCAATTTGGTTTGAAACTGCAAATAAAGTGTACAAACTTACTCCTGTCACAATTCCAAATCCAAGAGGTCTGTCACTGAGGTACTCTCGAAGGCGATCACGGTCTCTAGGCAAGGCCTCCTCAAGCAGGGCCCAGACATATCTCTCCTCTTTCCCTTTTAGAGAAGTCTCGCGAATCTTGAGGAAGTTCGACTTGGGGAGAGAGCGCAGTTTTCCGGGAGGAGGACGAGTTCCTGGAGAGGTAGAGGCCATTGCCTCTTCAATGCTGGACACGGGCTTACTCCTCGTCAACCAGTCGTAGAAGCCGGTGCCACGCATCAGCGCTCTGTGGAGGTCCATTCTCATTCCATATTTAGAAAGGAACTCCTTGTGGATCTGGGATGAGTACTCCTTTACTGGCATAAAGAGGCCGGGGTTAGTGGGCCATTGTTCGGGATGGAATGACCAGACGGCATCTACCTTGCGCGCAAAGTCTTCGAGCTGAGCATCGAATAGGAGGGAGCCCCAATTCCACTCCTCCTTGTCCTTTTTGAGGGCTGCATTCGCTGCGGACCGGTTCGGAAATGTCTTTACAGCGTATTCATACCCACGGTTGGAGATTGGCAATGGTCGCCGTACACGAAGGACGATTTCGTACTTGTGGATAGGGTGATCCTTCAAGGCATCGATGGTGTCGGGGTGTAGAACCAACATGCAATCCCAGTCCGCATCTGGCTCCTCTTTAGTGTCGGAGGCTGCTTTGATCAACGGAGGTGCCTTCTTCGACGAGTCAAAAAGGTGTAGATTGAGCGCTACGTTTTTGGTCAAACGACGCCACTCCGCCTGAAACCTGACCCTGAAATCGGGAGGCAACGCAACAACAACGTAGAAAGTCAAAGCATCTGCGGGATGAGCTGAGCCGATTGGTATGAAGTACACCGGATGCCGGATGTCTTGAATCTTCTCCACTGCCTTCTGGAGCCAATAGACATCTTGGACATTGACTTGCGTGACGACTGCCAGGAACGAGTTGTTGTCATGATAGCTGCCACGCACGTCCATTAGCACGCAGAGCCCTTTTGGTCACAAGTCAACCACAAAAGTAGACTCACCTATAAGCAGGCATGAACTGCTTCTTGCTCTTGGTCTCTTCGAGAAGACGTTTATACCTGCCCAAATTCCAATCATGCAGTTTGCCGTAACCATAGTCGAAAGGGGGTGGCAGCCGCGCTTCGTCCCATTCCCTCTCAATCGCAAACACGGGATGAGCCACCAGGACGTCGATCCTTTCTCGTTGCAAAAGACTTAAGAGAGTTGCATTGCCCGCGATTGGTTTGTTGTCGTTGACCCAGCCCGCAACAACTGGGTCGCTGGCATTAGCAAAAGGGATCCCGAAACCGTCGACCTTGACACTGACGTCGTCTCTGAGATGGATCGACATAGCGGTCAACCCTTTCTTCCGCACACTCTCACCAAGATTGGGAAAGTTGGCTAGGACTTGCGAGGTCGCCGGATCAAAAGTACAGAAGATTCCACCTCGAGGGAATTTGATGATTATTCGGTGACTATCGAATTGGCGAACTGACGGTCCTTTGGGAACAGAAGGACCAAATGGGCCCCAGGACGTCGAAGGGTTGGCAAGGACGATACGATCCAGGGGAGCACGATCAACTTGAATTTACTTGTTAGTAACGCAGATATCGGGCCATTCACATCGAGAGCAAAGGAGGGAGGGCAAGAGCTTACAGATGTAGCGGACACCAAAACCAGCCTCCTCGTTCGGCTTTTGGTTATCGCCTAAAGGAATGTCGAGTTGGATTCCCAACCATGGATCGGCATCCCTGGCTTTGAATGCAATGATCCGAGCGGATATCTTCCAAGGCCCGGCGCCGAAAGCTCGACCCGCAGCTATTACGGGCCCAGAGAGTCCGGCCTCGTTGGCAAAGATTGCGCAATCTTTTGCAAAAGTGGTGAACTTGGTAGTAGAAGGATTCATGTTGGCAATGGAGGGTGGAGGGTCGTTCGATGTTGGATTTTCTCAAGGGAAGGTTTGAGAAGAAGCTATACTGGAGGGAAGAGGTGTATTTGTAGATTCTCAGGATCACTCCAGTCCACCATTGCCTTGTGATTCACTTGATTAGTTGTTGTGAATAGCTTCATGAATCACAATGCAAGTTTCCCATTACAAGTGATTGATGTTACCCATTACCTGTCTACGGAAGTTGGCATGTACTTTCATGTGCCAGAGTCAGATTGTTCCTTCTGAACATAGCTCTCAAACACTTCATCCATAGAATTTGTCATAGAGTACTGGCATCATTGATGCTTCCAGGAAGGTAAAACCTGGTCGACCTAGGAGATCAAGCTTCACATGTTCTAGGAGATGTTGAGAAAGCCCCTTGTACCTCAATTTTTCCTGTCCAGATGTTATCTCTATTCAATTGCTCCTTCCACTTCTCCTTCCACCCCCTCATGCATAGCACAGAGGAAAGTTGCCCTGTCACTCTCATCACTCTCATCACTCTCATTCCATGTTCTCTCTCACAAGTTAGTAATTGAAGGCTCATAATTGAAGGCTCATGCCTTCTCTGTTTGCTCAAATAAATAAGGTGACATCTCCGGCCACGACTTGGCCTTCTTACTTAGAATGTTTTGCTTCCCTAGTACAGTGAGTGAGCATTTGTCAGATGTGCCTGGCACAGCTCATGACTCTGTGATGGGGTGTGTAGGGCTGACAGAAAATGAGAAAATGAGCTTCCCTGCATAGTTTCCTGATCGAGCCCTTAATGAGCCCCATGAGAGATCAGTTGATACCATTGGCTGCTCAGCGCCACAGACAGCTCAGCCCTAGCTCCTTGCTGTCGATCCTGTATTACCAGAGTCCTGAAACATCAATATTGGACGAATCTGAAGTCCTTTGTACGAACTTCCAAATCAAGGGCACAAAGGCGAATACGGCCACGGAATTATGGCAAAAGGAAAAAGAAACCAGCTATCTCCCTTGCCTCCGTTTTTTCTCCGCGCTCTTCTGATTCCTCCTCCTCTGCCCCTCTAATCTCTTGCGCCTCTCCTCAGCAGTTTCATTGGCCTGCTTGAGTCTAATAGCTTCATACTGTCGTTGAAGCCGCGCAGCTTTCTTCTCCGGGTTCATCCTCGCGTACTTTTCCCGGCCTTTCTTCCTCCTCTCGTCCACGTCCGCCTCGGTCTCTGCCGCCCGGATCCTCGCATCTCTCGCCCGTTGTCTGGCTATTCTCCGTCCGTGCTTCTCCGGAGCCATATTCTCTTTCCGGAATCAAACGATCCGCCTGGCCTTGTCGAGATTTTGGGAGAACGAGGCGAAGGTGACAGGGCTGCCGAGAAGAGGGGGGTTCGCGTTAAGCCCATACCACTCAATGGGCTTTGGCAAGCCATGCCACTGACAGCCCTTATTCTTATCCGGGTATCTCCAGGCATCGAAAAGGTTGTGGAAGGCAGCTTCGGCGAGGACGGCCACAAAACGGAAGTGGGTGCGCGAGATGGGATCTTCTATCCGCTGCGACCCCCGGATATGGACCAGGGTAAACCAACGTGGTTTTCTCGGCTTCCCATCCCACAGAAGACGGGCCAAGATGTTTTTTCTTCTGCTCCAAAACATTGGGGGTGTCCCGGTCCTTCTTCCTCTTGTCGAGCCCCCCTATTCCGGCAGTTGAACCGACATAGAGATGGTGGTGGACATCAGGCCCAACCCCGAGGAGGAAGCAGCAGTTCACCCCGAAATCGGATGTGTATATTCGGTTGAGCACCATGAACTCTTGTGGCGATGGTGGCTCTGGCGCGAGGTCGAACTGCTTGATGGCTTCAGGGGCGTGCTCGTCGATCTCCCACGCCCACTCCTCATCGGTCGACGCGCTGAGGACGATTGATGCCTTATGTGACATCGTTGGCACATCATCGAGTCTCGAAAGCCGTACCTTCCCGATTACCCGACTAACCAACGCCGCGAATGCAGCGTTGCATGGGCGCGATTTGTCGTACCTCGCGCCACCGAGGAGATCCCGATCTAGGAGCAGCTGCCCCATCTCTTCTGCCGTCAGGCCGTAGTACTCGGAAACGTACTTTTCGATTCCCGACTGGTCGATGAGGTGCTTCAGTGCGCCAGGCTCTTTCAGCCTGAGGAACTCCTCCGGGTCCATGCTGTCGACATCATCGCCGTCCAAGTCAACAGGATCCACTGTGACAGGGGGCAACAGCGTCATCGCAGAATAATGGCTTATTGACACTCCATGGAGCTGACTCGGCATTGTTATTATCGATCCAAAGAGTCATTGGCGTGCTTTGAATGCCTTCCGGAATCGGGATGAGGTATGAATCGCCCTCATCCACATCCACACCGAGCTGGATGTTTATATCATTCCGAGATGCCCAGTGTCGACTGACCGCGGCAAGCTGATCAGCCTGGAAATTGTCTGTGTTGTCAAGGCCGAACTCAGAATTAACGGCCGATACCTCCACAGATCCAAATGCTTGGTCAAGGTCCTCGAGTGTGGGCTGTGGGAGACTGGGATACTGGGCTTCCATGCTCCAAAGAAGGTCGTAAAATCCGCAATGTACACTAGTGGACGGGGTAGGCAATTGGTGTAGACCCGACTGAAAGATGTCGCTCCGGAGTCGATGGACCGTTGAAACATCTGTGTTGGTGTTTGGGTTAGGGAGAGGAGAAAAAGGATCGGGGGTGCTGGCGTTTAAATAGTTGAGGACTCTGAACTTTTGCACCTTCCCTTGACTGGGGAAACTTGAATGTGAATCTCAAGTGAAGGTTCCTCCTCCCTAAACTAGGAGAGCCGGTGAGAGCCGGTGATGAGAGTTGATTAACATTAATTGATCTTGATGTTTAGTTCCTTCCTCTCCTAATCTGCTATGGTACTAGCTGAATCAGTTGGGCCCATTTTAGAAGTGGCGAATGGCATGAGCGCATGTGTCGAACCGGGATATGGAAGGTGCCTGTTAGAAATATCATGTGGACCAGATGATGAGACTTGGAACATGTGAAAGCGACACCATGGAATTGGAAGCAAGGAGGTGCCAGGGCCTACCTGACTAGTTTTGACTCGAGGTAAAAGAGAGCAAAGCACCTAGAATTACTATCTATTTTGCAATTGTAATCTACAACATTTCTTCATCTCCAATGCCACCCTGGCATCTAGCCATGTCTTAATGTCGTGTTGTCACAGAGCTTGGGTTCTTGGTAGTGTAGAGTGGGGTGTCTGATGACTAAGCAGAACGACAACAATCTGAATTGATCTGTTCCTGAGCTCTGAGCTTCGAGCTGCCAACATCTCCTCGACAACCCTCTAGCCTCAACTCCCTCTCGCCAACTCAGACTGCCGCCCTTCCCCGACGAATTGATCGCCGACTAGATTCGAGGCTTGGAGGATTTGCGAACTCCCTCTCTCAGCCGATCAATTGCCATCCCATGTCCTTCCAGCGACCTCTCTCCCGCGCGGTGCGGTGCGCTGCCCGCGCATCACGCCCCACCGCATCCTCTCTTCCTCTTCCCATCGCAACGCGGCGACAGTACCAATCCGGCGCGAGGCCCTCTGGCATTATCCCCGTACCATACATCACAGAAGTTACAGTGCGTTTGCCAAGGCATCAATTGATCATTTTCTTCTTGGTTCTTTGTCCGCGGAAGCACTAACTCCAAGAGTAGTCCAGCGGCTGGAGGACATGTCTGTTTTCACCCTTCCCTTCGTCTCGGTTTGCGCCCCTGATTAGCCTCTGCGCGGAGAACTAACCGTGATTCAAACGGCTGCAGCGGATATATTCTCCAAGTTATTACAGGTGAGATTTTCGAGATATTTCTTTCCTTAGATTTCTGCCTTCTTCTTTGAGCTGAACGCTGACTTGACTCTTCTTCTTCGAAGGAGCGCATAATATGTCTCTACGGCTCGATCGATGATGGCACGGCGGCGTCGATAGTATCCCAGCTATTATGGCTCGAGGCCGAGAACCCCGAGAAATCCATTACGCTCTACATCAATTCCCCAGGCGGCATGATATCATCAGGTAGGAGGGAGTTGAAACCCCCTTGCATACCCGCACATTCTCTGCCGGTAACCTGCTAAAGCTAAGGACCGGACACCCTAGGCCTCGCAATCTACGATACCATGACCTACATCCGACCCCCCGTATCGACCGTTTGCGTCGGCGCTGCCTCTTCCATGGCCGCCCTCCTCCTCGTCGGCGGAGAAGCCGGCCAGCGCTTCGCCCTCCCCCACAGTTCCATCATGATCCATCAACCCCTGGGCGGTACGCAGGGCCAGGCGACCGACATCCTCATCTACGCGAACCAGATCCAGCGCGTGCGCGACCAGGTCAATGAGATATACAGACGCCACGTCAACAAGGCGCTGGGCGGCGATAAGTTTGATAGGAAGATGGTGAGCGATCTCATGGAGAGGGATAAGTACCTCACGCCGGAAGAGGCGAAGGAGTTGGGTATTATCGATGAGATTCTGTCTAAGCGGCCTGTTCCTCCTGTGGAGGGGCAAGAGGGCAGTGAAGGGTCTGATGGAAAGCAGGGCTAGACATGGCGACACGGAATTCCCATTAGGGTAGAGGGATGGAAAATCTTTGAACGATGGGGAAACGATGGCCGATGTTTGATGCAATGCCAAAGGCAAAACCGTGCAATGAGCCGGGTGCGACGATAAGAATAATTTGACCTCATCGGAATCCTACAAACTTGCCAGGACCACAGCGAGATCCAGTTTGGGAATCGTTCAGAGAGCTGAGCTCGTGTCGTGATTCAAATCGGTATCTCTCTTGTGTGAACAAAGCTAATAAAGGTCCTAGTCTAGGGAGATTTCATTCCCCGTCCACGTAGGCAAGGGCCATTGCTTCTATCTCCAGTCCCACGACAACTCCCTTACGACCCCCGCCTCAAGGAAAAGATGCTCTTGGTTACCATCCCGAAGACGCCACGTTGCCTCATTCAGCGAATGTAGAAGGGACAGGACATTGAATGTTGACTGACAGCTTGTGCCAGGAGAAAGACGGCAAACTACTCAGAGCGAACCGGGCTAATCCTCATCTCTAATGGAAGGCCAGCCGGTGAGTGAGTGTCTAAGAGGAGAGAATCGACGACATTCACATGGGCAATCCGCCGGCCAAATCCTCATCCTTACATGTGGACTGTTGCCTCCGAGTGGGTTGGGTCATGTCTTGGGAAGGCGAGGGTAACATGTCGATGATTTCCATTGCCGGAAACATGCGCCTGTGGCAAACGTTCAATTCCGCGACTCTGGCCATGGTTGGAAGGAAGACTCCATCCTGATGGGCTCTGGACACCACTGTTTGCATCCAATTGAGACGGCATCACATGGAACACAACCATGGACGTGAAGCAATCAACGGCACCATTCATCTATGGAAGGCACAGGATTCATGAAGCAATCAATAGCCTGCCACATGGAGCAGAATCATAGATTGAATGGAATCAGATGAATCATTGCATGTGGCATCCATGGGGCCCTGCTCAACGCCTATAAATGCAGCCGTCCCCTCCAACCGAACACTCTCTCGGATTCTGCCCCCAACACATCCCATCATTTATATAACTGCAGTCCTTGGTTTGGCCCCCCCCAGTTTCCAAGACGAGGTTCTGATCCGTATAATCGCAATCACAACTCCACATTTCCCAACATGTTGATTTTCCAGAATTGAGGCCCAACCTCTTGGCCGATACATCCGAGGATCGCTATTTGGCTCATTGGGATCCCCTGAAGATACCTGATCCGCCGTACTATATAAGAGGCTGACGGTGAGTCTCGTCTCTCGCAGCATGCGTTCTTGCTAACGTTTTCTCCAGATGCATCTGCGAAGTGCACCCTCTACCCTAAATAAGGGTTTTGTTGCGCCACTGCCCGAACCACGTTTCATAGATAGGAAAAGGTTTTCCTTTTTAGGAAGCTTCTCTTTCTCAATCAATCACACGTTTCAAAACGTCAGATTCAACAGGTTCCACGAAGGGTTCATTCATCACCTCTGGGGCTGTCCTTACCGCGAACCGCGAGGTCATCGCCGTTGCCCGTCTGCTGCTGCTCGACCTAGGTATGCCCCTCACTAGCCCTTTTCCCACTTCTCGCGCCTCCATTGCTAACTTTCAGTGGGCTGCCCTCCCTCCTGCGCAGCTCAAGTTGAAGCAGGATTGCCAAAAGGAGACCAGGTCCAAGGGGGCGAACATCGCGGCCCCCTGTGATGTCGGCATTCCACGAGGAATGGATGGCAGAGGCCCTAGAGGGCTTGCGTTATGCTTCCAAGGAAACCTGAATCAAAATTCTCGGGGCCTTTGCCCGCTTCTTCGCGGCGGCGACCGTTGGTACGGGCAGTCTGCCGTTGACCTCTGCCGGTCCCCCTCGTGCGCCGGTTGTTCAGAATGCCGATTCAGGTGGAGCTGGTGCCAATGCCGAAACAGGGGGAGGAAGGCAATATAGGAACGACGCAGTTGGCGCGGTGATTGCGTTGCCTTTACAGGAACATCACCATTCCGGCTCTGATAGCGAGAACGGCGTAAAAGATCATACTGTAACGAGATAGTTGTACAGTTTCACTGGAACATGGGGGCCACTTGCGGAGCGGCATCGAGTGGTCCTACTAAGTCGGGCAAGGCAAATTCCGTGGACATTCCGGGTGCCTCCCACACGCTTCGCTAGCAAAAGTGAATATCCTCCAAAAAAGTGGATTCAGCTGCTTTTGGCAACACAAATTCACGCCAGAGTCGTTGAAAAGTACATTTCCGAGTACTACGGCTTGGAGGGTAACGGAGACGACACAACTGCCCATCCGTTGGAGATGGCGAGGGTAGCTCTCACGCACGACGACATGCATTAGAGCATTGGAGGCATTCGGGCATCCAGCAGATCAGGAACCCCTAATCTCTGCGTCTTGGCACGGCTTTGATCATGCTCTGGCCAGGCCAGTTCACGGTAGGAGGCAGCGACCGATCCCGAATCCACGAGTAGCGTCCAATACGACAACGTGGTTGCGCCTATCTTCGCCTCAGTCCTCCGCCAATCGAAAAATCATTGTTGGCACTCCCTTCGCCCTTTCGCAACTGTTATGATTCATTGCCCGGTTTGGCCAAGTTTATTACTGCTTAGACCATCCCTTGCTGTTCAGCTCGGCCATTCAGCTCGGTCTGTCAACAAGTAAACGGCAGCGGGCAGCATTTCGCTGTAGCAGTCAAGGTGACCAGAGAGAAGGTTATATATGGGCTGGGTTCTCCTGTTCATCGGAAATCCCAGGATGGCAGTAATCGTGACGGTATCACAGTTGTCAAGGGTGTCGACAGTCCGATATATACTCAACCAGGACCGCTACGCCATCCGGTTCGAAGACGAAGGCTTTGCGCCAAAGGCAACAGGGAATCCCTATAGCGACTTCACCTTTCTGTATAGAAGCTTCCTGACACAGCCCATTGACAGATACGTGTGCTGCACAGTTACAGTTACTTTTTTCTTTCATTCTTTTTTTCCTTTCTACTGCCTATTTCCCCGAAACTCAGGTACCAACGAACCATACAAATAGACGGCGCACGTCTGGGGTGGAGCAACATTGTGGGCCACGCAAACCGTGACATCTAGCAGGCTCCAGTGATGAAAACGAAAGTGAGAGTGAACACGAAGACGAAGAGCCCATCCCAGACGAGAGCAATGCTACCCCCGACGAGGCATGTGCCACCTTTTTCCGCCAGCGTCTTCATTTGCCAGCTAGTAGCAATGCAGGGCCCGTCACCTGCTGGTCAACCCCATGTCTTAGTGCCGGTATCCCGGCTAACCAGGCAGACGGACGGGTATGAGGACTGGTCGTTTACGGTTCTGCTTCGTCAACGCCTGAAAAGATCTCGCGGAGAACGGCTGTGCCTTGTACGCCGTAACTTGGGTTTTCAACGCGCGGTATATATGCACCTAGCAATCACCGGCATCCCCCATTTCGACTGTGAAGCTGCCGGGCAAGAAGGGAGGAACAGAAAGTTTCTCGAGAAGGAAAGCCGTCGGATAACTCAACTGCATATGCACATCTGACTTAGGCGTGTCCCGGGCTTCTACGATATATAGGACGCGACACGTGTGCCAGCACCTCTACGCCCTGACATGCCTGTTGGCAGCCATTGATGGGGGCTTTCACAAACCACCTGAGCGTCACACACCCCAAGCCCCAGCCAGAATGGGAAACCTTTTCGGACTCGGCTTCATCCCGCTCAGACCATTACGTGGCTCTCGATATCGTGGGAACCGAAGAAATTGAGGATCCGTCACAGGAAACTACCCCCTTGGATTGGTGGTTCAACTGATACTGCCACGAACTGGTCATTCAGCAATAACGACGAATGTACAGACAGATGGGACGAGGGTGCTCTCTCACGACCTGATCAAGAAACCTGGAACGAACGATGAATTCTGTGAGGATCCCCAGGACATTTCGAACAATGACGATTAGTCGCCCGAGCCTGCCACGAGGGCACAATTGCGATGCCAGCCCAGCCCTGTACGCCCTGACGCCAACGATCACCGGATACCCTGACAACATCGAAATAGCGTTCGACCCCGTCACCGAGCTGGATGCGGGCCTCCAGCAGCGGCTGATAACCGGTCCTGACAGCCCTATTGTCCTGCAACGGCTGTCAGCATAGCAGGCTCGCGGGGGAAACTTCCCGATGCGCTTGCGGGCAGAATTAGGTGGCAAGACTTCGAGAGGTTCGCCCTCGGCCAATTGTTGTTTTATTATGGACTAGGTGGTCATCACCAATGTGTTTGGGAATCTGTCCCAATGGCGCGAACTACATAAATCGACAGCAGTTGGATTACCCGTAGAGATTTATCGAAGACAACCACAGACTCCAAGAACAGCGACTCTCAATGCATCTTTAAACAAAGTGCGACCCTAGCATCTCGCTTTTTCACCGTGGCCGGACCTGTGTTCCTTGATCCAATCACCCATCGGCTCCACCAAATCGGAATCTGACTCGGAAGAGGTCGTCATATCCCGACGCTCGTCCCCGGATCCCTTGTGCCGTCTGCTGCCGCCTCCGCTTCCACTTTCCTGCCCGGCCCCAGCTCTACGTGATTCCTTCAGTCCCGCGAGACTCGGCGTTATCCCACTAACTCACTGATCAAAGCCACTCCACAGGGTGGTCCAGGATGTGTACGACCTGTCCAAAGAAGTGGAGCGGATCCGATCCCTTCAGCTACGCTTCTGCTTCGTGAATGCGGACCGGAACAGCAGGGTGGAAGATGGCCAGATTTTCCACGCTGCAGCAAGAAGGTAAGGTTTGAGGCAGTAGACAAGTTCAGCGCACGTAAGGCCATATGGATGACGGCATACATCCAATTTAACGACGACCTCTCGGTGGCCAAGCGGCAGGTGCACATAGCAGTCGATGTGCTGGAGGACACAGCTACCTTTAGCAGCTTTGGGGCGGATGGTAAAGGTACTGTGGCAGAGGAGGGTATGCCGGCGATACGCACTGCACTGATGCAGAGGCTGCAGCAGGACTTCCTGCATGGAATCGGGTTCCCGTCGCTGTTGCTGCCTGAGTTCTCCGAAGCCTTACCTCACACCACGACAAACAATAACGCTGGTGTCAATCGTCTAACCGCCTCCCTGACATCTATGAGTGTCAGCAGCACCAGCGTTCCCCCCTACCTACAGCACCTTCATCCTCCTCGACACTCACCTACAAGTCTACCACAACACCGGCACCAGAACCAAAGACGAAACCAAAACCGACCCTAACCACACACCCTAAGCCTCCCCATAGTACCTCTACTTAGCCCATGCGACACCAAAGAGATCAATGCCATACTATAGCAGCTTCTGCCAGGAACGAGGGAGAGGTTCCAAGAGTATCTAGACTTGGTGCTACTGGAGATCATTACAATTTTCAGCTTTGCCAGTTTGGGCAAGACAGAGGCAATCGCTATTACAGCTATAGTGCTACTGGCAAACCTAGGTATTAAAAAGGTGTATAGGTCGGCGCCAACACATATAGCAACATCTAACCTCGCCGAGCAGCTTGACCAAATGGGAACGAGGATCACATACATACTAGGCCACCCCCGCTATATCATCATCTGCAGCTACCCTATAAGGGATGAGCTTGTTGCCTTTATAGGTGGTATACTAAGGATCTGAGCTAGAAGAAGCCTAGAGGGCTGGATCCTGAGGAGGAATAGCAAATGGAGTATATACCTTTCGCTTTACGAGTGGCTGTTTAAGCTCTTTGGTGTCGAGGGGTATACACTCAGCAGCGACGACAGTATCGACCTTCATATCCTGGCCCGGCGCATCCACAAGGAGCAGCTCTACACCGACATTTACCACTATGCTAGGGGCGAAATCAAACAGTAGGCCGACATATCCTGCCGACTGCACGACGAAGATGACGACGATGAGGAGGAGGAGGAGGAGGGGCGAAAGAAGCAACTACGCGAACCCACTGACAATGACGCCGACTCGATTCCACCCTGGGGCTACTCCAACGACGATTCCGATAACGAAGGCAGCGCTGGAGGAGGGGACGGCAGCACACCACAGAGCCCATCAAGTATGCTGAGGGAACTGATGTCGGAAATCGTCTCGGCGGCCAACACCATATACACCACTCCATACAGCTCCTATAATAGACCATACAAGAAGTTTAAGCTGAGGAAGGCGAAGGTGGTGGTTTTGGATGAGGCGGGCGCCATGCATCGCACCGACGTGTTGATGGTATGGGGCGGCTGGGGGCGGCCGTGCGTGATGGCCAGGGACGAGAGGCAGCTACCTCCGGCGGTGATGACGGAGACCCAGCGACTGGGTCTAAGTCAACAGTATTTCGTAAACAGTACCGCCCCACCTCTTGCTTCGTCTCAACTACCGCAGCCTACGATCGAACAACCGACAATCGCAAGCTTTCAGGCGGCGGCATTTGTCTTGAATTGCTCGCGGGTCTGCGGAGGCGATAACCCGCTGTCGATCTCAGCGGGCCGTCCACTCCAGGGTTGCGGTCGTTCCTCGCAGAAGCCGTCTTCCACGGCGTCTTCCTCTATAATATCTCCAAGCTTCTGGCACATACCGGTATTTTTGCCTTTACGAGCAGTTTCGAATAGGTCGTATCTCGTCCGACTGGATTGCTGTGGAAGTGTATATCCCGAAGACCCATTTATATACGGTTCTGTCTGTGACATTAGTCTCACTGCTGTCGCGGCTATTGAACAGGACATGAACAAAAGCGGCCCATTGTTTTGATGACCTCTAGAGGGGAACTTCTTACTGCTCCTCTGCTGTGAAGACTCGAAGAGCCGTTCCTTAGAAGGATGAAGTCGCTGTAGACTTCGCAGCTGCTTTTATCATAATCCTGCCGACTTGGTCTTGCTGATTTTAAGTCCAGGCAGCCCCATCATCCTTGACATGAGTCAATCTCTCATCCCCCCCCAGAGAGTCTTAACAGAGGCCGAGGCAGGGGCAGTTTCAATCCGAGAGGAGGGAATGCACTCCTTTTCCTTTATTTATACACGTTAGTTGACCTCGGCTCTAAGAGAGAGCGATGCGAACAGCCGATCTGAGGAGGTAGACTAGGATGGGGCTGGGTGATATATTGATGCGAAGATGAACGCCGGAGAAGAAAGTGACAGGATGGTAAATCCGAAGACGCGAACCCTCCGAGGCCAGTTTAAGATTCGACAGTATATACTTCGTATCTCTAGAGGTGCCGCCATCGAAGGACAGAGTTCTTGTTCGGGTGCGTTCTTTGTATGTGGGCTCAGCCGAGTCGCGTCTCACCCATGCCTCTTCTGGAAAAGGATTTTCTCACCAATCTTCCGCTTTCAATCATCAATTCCCTTTCTGCGCATCTTTCCTTTTCCCCGCCATCCGTCAGCGTCGTTACCAGTTCGTCCAAGATGTCGCTTGACCTTCATCCCTCCACTTCATCGAGGGGCACAAGGAGACCGGCAGGAGCCCGAGGCCCGCCTGCTCGCCGATTAGAGCCTTCTTCATCACACCAACAAACTCTTACAGAGCTTCATCGACGACATCATCCAGGCTGTCCCCTCTGCAGAGGCAGACTTGTGCAAATGTTGTTTACTCTCTCCCCTCCAACACATTCCCCTCACCCAGAAACCAAACAAAAACAACACAACTGTACGCTACCTGAGCCTCGCTGTTCCTTTCTCCAGAGTCCTGACCATACATACACCCAGCGACGCGAGCAAAATCCTCGGCGGTTTCGACCCCCGTCCAACATCGACGACAGAGTCGCGTGGCGAAGCTTGGGATACCCTATTCGGCCCACAGAGAGTTTTGTCTTTTATAAGACGAGCCGAAAATCTGTCAATCCATCCACGGATTCCCGAGACAAAACCACCGGTCGACGGGAGATGTTGCGAGCTGGGCTAATCAAAGATTCTACGAAGATAAAATGCGGAATCGTAAGATTATACAACCTCCGCAAGGTGCAAGACCATCGACTATGTTGGTTCAGTCATCGATAGCAGCACCATCCCGGTCAACGGCAGTTTTCTCCTCCTCCTTGCCTCGAAAAAATCGTAGGTCGGAACGTCGTACATCAACGAAGGCCCTGCACGGGTTGTTAAATCCCTGCCTTCTCAAGACGGGCCCACACTGAAAACTATTGAGCAAGCTCAGGAGTACCTCCAGAATGCAATGAAGGGGGTGCCTCTCTCAGTCTTTCGAAGTTTGGACGGACGACGCCTAAAGAACCTACTTGATCGATTGGCGGCAAATAGGAGCGTGATCAACCCAAAGCAGCCAACCACTGGTCCAACGTGTCAAACGTTGTTTCCCCAATTTCGGCCAGGCTAAGACTCCGGTAAAGGGCGACATCGAGGCACTACTTCTACACTTTGGGCCGCATGGAATGCCCCTCGTGCGATGGTGAATCCTCGATGGTATGCACGTCGAACAAGGTCATGAACGATGACAAGAGGCGGGAATCTTGGCGATCATCTGTCGAATGTGAATTAACCTGGGCCTTGTACGATGAGGAGGACAGATCCGCGTCGTTCAGGGTCCTGAGACGATGGGAATTGAACGGAGCAGAGGACGACGCTGAACAAGAGAAAATATGGAAGTGGTGGAATCGACGGGATGGAATTGCTTGATAGGATGAGTTATCTAGCTGCTGCTTGGTTAAAACGTGGCCCGGGTATATATATAATCCAATACTACCTATGTTTTCCTTTTCTCTATCGCTCCCAGTTTCTACTCGTGATGTGCTGTGTGACGGACCCGAGTTTTTTCTCCAACGACGTGTCTTTCCCCGACGTTCAGGATATCGCTAAGATGAAAGGCTTCTGAGAAAAGGTCGACGAAAGTCGAAATCAAGTCATCCAAGTTGGATCCAAAAGGACAGAGTCCTGCCAGTTTGTGAAAAAGACCCCATAATCCGAGAAACCCTAACCGACCAAAAAGAGCCTTGATCTATATAGTAAGCCGGATAAAAAAGAACGGCAGGAGCATGAGGCGCGATGCCTGGAGACCGCATAGCAACCTGGGACGCCTGAATAAGTGAGGTGCTATGAAGCCATCTGGAACTCTCTTTCGCAGAAGGCAACGTCTCCCAACATCGCGGTGACATCGAGTTGTCAATTTCCCGTGGCTGTTTTGAATGAAATAAGATGATGGGAAACAGAAGACGCCAGGATGCCAGGAAGTCGATCCATCGATGAGACGACGGATCAGATCGTGGTAAAGGCCTACCCAACGTTCTATCTTCTTCGGAAAGATATATCGAGGGAAACGCTGAATTAGTAGAGGCCGTGTCGAGCTCTCAGGATGTGGACGGCAGACGATATCTGCTCAGAGGATATCATTGCCTCAACACCGTTAGCGACACCGATTCAAACCAAACTTGTGGGCACGATCGTGTCTCACCACACAAAATACATCACACAAGCAGACAAACACTCAAAAATAAGACACATAAACCATTTTTATTCACGTCAAAAACAGACGCTAACACGACCAAAAAACTACAAGCCAAAATCCGCTGTCGTCGAACCACTTCCTACCCACCAAGGCAGAAAGAAGAAAAGCGAGAGCCGAGAGACTGGTACCACTCAACGGAGGCGACAAGTTTTGTGTTTTGTTTTTCACGGACTCGACGGATCCCTAGCACTAGTCCAGCTCCCAGTACCACTCCCACTCCCGCTCCCGCTACTCTTCCCCGACGCAGCGCCAACACTCGGTTTCCTACCCCAAGGATAGGCAGCTGCTCCGCCCTTGAGACCCTGGCGGAAAGCTAACGCAGCGGCGGTGGCAGCGGTGGCGGTGGCATCTTGATCTTCGTTACTGAGCTGCGTGAAGCCGGAAATGTCGCTAAGCATCGACGAGGACCTACCCCGCATCTTAGCGCCTTGGGCCGTAGCCGGCGCAGCTATGCCGCTTGCTCCGACAGCGCCGCCGGGGAAAGGCCAAAGAGGGGGAGCGACGGAGGGAGGAAGGTGAGAAGTGGCGGGGTTGGTGACGGGGACAGGAACGGGAACGGGGATGGGGACGGGCGCAGAGATGGGAGCCATGACGGCGGCGTCGGTCGATGAGGGCCAGAGACCTGGGTACTGAGGGGTAGCAGTAGCAGTAGTAGTAGTAGTGATAGCAGCAGCACTAGCGGCAGAAGAAGAAGCCGGCAGAGAGGTGGTGGAATTCCACAGGGACGACGGGTATTGCGTAGTCGGAGACGGCAAGGTCGCACTATGATGACGCTCCACCGACGCAGCAGCAGCAAGCTCGTAGACGGGCGCATTAGTCGAAGCGTAAATCTGCGTGTAAAGAGCGTGAGCCTGCTGCATAGCCGTAGCATGCTCGTCCTGTAGCATCGAGTTGTCCATCTGCACCGAGTTGAAATCGCCGTTCAGCTTCTCCTCGGCCGCCGAGACCTGCTTCTGCCACGCCTCGCGCTCCTGCCTTCGGCGCTCGACCTCGTTAAGCCCGCGCTTGTTGGCGTCGGCGATGTTGGCGAGCTCGTTGTCGACCTTGGCCACGCGGTTGGCGATCTTGTTGCGCCGCGTCTGCAGCTGCTGCTTGTCGCCCTCCTTGCCCTTGACGGCCGAGTTGACCGACGACGAGTGCGCCTTGAACTCCTTCTGCGCCGTCTCGAACACGCTCTTCTCCGCCGCCCATGTCTTTTCGACCTGCTTGCGCCGGGACACCACGTCGCCCGGCTCGTCGTCGAACGCCTTAAGCTCGGCGTCGAGCTCGCCCGCCTCCTTGTCCGCCTGCGCCTTTTGTGTCTCCTGCTGTCGGATCTTTTGCCGGTACCGGTCGTCCGTGCCGCCCGCCGAGTTGATCGAGTGGTCGGTACTCTCGTTGTCCTTCTTGAGCGAGTTGACCTTGGCCTTCCACTCCTTTCGGAGCGTCTTGAGCTTGGCCCGCTCGGCGGCGAGTTTGGCGTCAGAGGCCGCGATGGACGTCTTCAGAGTCGTGGCCGGTGAGTGGGGGCGGCGTTGGCCGCCATTGGGGAGGACGCCACCATTGACCACGGCAGCAGCGGCGGCGGTGGCGGCGGCAGTTGTCCTAGTCTCCCGCGTCGTCGTGACGGTGGTCGAAAAGAGAATCTCGTCGGTGTGCGTGTCTACAAATTCGCAGACGTACTTGGACATCGGACGCAGCCCGTAAATGTCGCCCGTCCACCTCGTGCCGTACGAGCCTCCTCCTCCTCCCGCTCCCGCTTCGTCGTCCGCTTCGTCCGTGTTGTCGGGTGCCGGGACGATGCGCGCGGAGGGCCAGTGGGCATTGTTGATCCTGACGTAGAATGGTTTCGATCGGTCAATGGCAGCCGAGGACGCCGCGTCGTAGGTCGGTGGCATCGATTCGGACTCGGTAAAGTCATCGGGAAAACGGCTTGTGTCGAAACTGACCTCGTCGCACCCAACGTACGATATCCAGATCCGTCCAGTCTCGCGGTCAAACGGTGCGTTTCCTAGGTTGTGGATGTCGGTGGCATCGGCGCAAGCAGACTCGCTCGTTGCGTGCGACAGCTCGTACTCCTTGACCATGACAACCTTGGTGCTCGCCAAGGCTGCCCACAATGGTTGTTGCAAGCGCACTTGGGCGCTTTGTTTTCGTCGTCGTTTTGTAGATGAATGTGTCGAAGAACTTCCTCCGGTCGTCGGGGTTGGCTCCGCCTCCAGGGCGTGATGAGGAACACCACCACCACCACCAACGCCGCCGCCACCACCCCCCGCCGCAGAAGCCGCATCGGACTCGGACGAGGCTGGTACTGGCTTCCCCGCTTCGGGATCGCCGGCATTTGCCGTGGCAGCGGCGCTCCTCCTCTCGCGACGGATGTACCACTCCCTGATGTACCGGACAATTCCTTGCATGAGAATATGAACTCCTAGCAGAGTAAAATACGGGTCGGGATGGCGGATGGCCGCCGAAACCGCCGTTCTCGAAACTTCCTCTAATGGATCATCGGGGTCCGGGGTAAACCGCCACGAGGGCGGCAAAAGCCGGAGGAACCGAGCCCAGTGCGATCGAGTATTCTTGAAAACGTGAGTGCTAATTACAAAAGCGAAGCACGCCGAAACCGTTCTCGACTGGCCACCACGGGATGTGGAGCCACCACCGAGGGTCGCGGCAATGACGGGTTTCGCAAGGTCGAGAATGGCGTTCTGAACGGACGGCCATAGAAACAAGAATACCAGCAACGCTAAAATGTCAACACATAACACAGTCACAAGGGATGGCATCGTTGAATGCCAGTCCAAGAGTTCGGCAAGGTGGATGTTGACAACGGAGCTGGCGGTGAGGGGGGACGCAAAAGTGAGCACGGTGAATACGGTATAGATGACGGAGAGAGTAAGAGGTGAAACGTGCATGAGGATGAGGAGGATGGCCAGGGTGTCGTGGAGAGGAAGGGCCATGAGGACGGTGGCAGCGAAGTCGAGCGGGCCGGAATCTTTGTGGACGTCGACGGCATACTTGGACGCATTCACATCAATCTGACGGGGCTCGGAAGTGGAGTTGGAGTAGTGGTGATTGTTGGAGGAGGCGTGCGAGGGATTGTGATGGTGGTGGTGGTGGTGATGATGATGGGAGTGGAACGAATCGGTCGACGTAGATGTCTCCGAGTCCGCCCCAAACGACCCTTGACGGGCGAGGTGGTGGTGGTGGTTGGCTCGGTTGTCGATGGCCATTTCGTCCGATTGAGGAAGCTTCGCGAAGCCGTTGTGGATGGCGTTGCCGTTGGTTCTGCCGTTGGCGGCAACGGGAGGAGTCGTAGATCCATTAGCGGAGCCGTTGGAAGGCAGAGTCAGGGACGACTGGGAGCTGGAGGCAGCCGATGTCGAGGTTAACGACGAGGTCGACAGGTTCGCGGATCTCGTCTTGGCATCCGAGTGGGCGTGGTTCCTGTTTCGCGAGGCCCTTTTACCGGGGGCTACGAGTCCATTGTCGTGTTTGGTATTGTTACCAGATACGCCTTGTTGTCGCTTGCCCGAGGCCGACCCACGAGGCATGCGCAACCACTGGTCTGCCGCCCCGAAAACCTGGCGCACAGGTCAGGGCGAGCAGAGAAACCTGCTGTTATTTTTGTTATTCAAACCGTCCCTCGTTGGGTTAGTGGAAGAAAAAATCGGATGAAGTTGGACGGCTCTGGCAGAAACAAAAATTCGCTGTATCGTGAAGGGCGGCCGGTGAGATTATGAGGCGAGGCTTCTATCGTTGGGGGCGAGAGGTGAGGTCGTAATTGGCACTCCGAATAGGACTTCGACGCTGTACCATGGGGAACTCGATCAAAACGTGGTGGTCGATGGAGGTTCGGGTCCGGGCTTAGCTGGCGGGGGACCGAATCGAGATGATAAAGATGATTCCTAGGGATGCCTCGGTGAGGTGAAAGCTCTATTGAGGGTCTCAGGGGCGGTGTTGTTTTTTCCGAAGGTGGCGAGGATCTCCTGAGGAGTGTAAAGGGACTGTATGGGGGGTTCAAGTGGGACAAAAAAAAGATGGAAGGGAAAAAAAATATAGAATATAGAATAAAAAAAATAAAAACGCAGGGTCACAAAACCCAAAAACTGTACCTGGAGAAGGGGAAAAAATTGACAGTGGAAGGAAGTACTCTGTTTGGTACTCTGGTTCTTGCTCTTCTTCGAAGGTTTTAGCGGCGGTCGGGTGGGACGGGAAGGAGCTCATGGGGCATGGGAGGAAGTGAGTAATTGGCACTGTGCATCAAAGTCACTGGTCATGTCATCCTATGTTTCGATACAAGTATCAAAGTATTGCGGGGATCCAGATGCTAGGTTTTGTGACTTGGAAGGTGCAGGCCAGTTCAAGGAATTACTGTGCCTGTGCCTCTGCCTGTGCATCTTCTAAGTCTCTCTCAACTGGAGGCAGCAGCAAAAGCATCAATTGATAATCCGAGATAGTTGGCTCTTGGCTCTCTCTATACACGTGAGTATAAGCAGGACTCTGTTCCTATTAAACTTCAGTAGCGCTTGGAAGTAAAACATGGCTGATGGAAATTCCGTGTTTCTGGTGGCAACAGAGCTAAACGATCTGGACCGTGACAGTCCTGAGAACCGATGCCAAATGGCCTGAGGCCCGGCCAAGGGGGAAAGGGTTCGCTGGCGGACTTGTAAACTAGTAGTAATATTAAAACGAGACGAATGCCTCGTGGCGCTCGCAAGACCAAGACTAGACGATCCTGTTGCGCACATGTACACCGCATGCTTGATGTGACGACGTCAGATAGTAATGACAATTACTGTTGATATGTTTATCACCAGCATCTAGGGATGGGGGGGCACAAGACTTCTTGCTTTGTCTTCACCTCGGTCTTGTAAATTGGGTGTCTCGCCTCGCCTGGCTGCTTGTGATTGATCTACAAGTTCAAGAGAGGATTATGGCGGGCGATGCTGCTCGGCTCAGACGCCCTAGGTTAGGCTGCAGGATAACAACAAGGTAGCACATGAGTGCAGTGTAATCTAGGTACAAGTAGTAAATGGTGTGTTCGTAAATTGGAAATTGCAACCTGACAACGTACAAATCTCCGAACGCACGTGTACTTGGAATTGGAGAGTGTCACAGTAAGCATACTGTGATAGCAAGCATTTCGAGCATTTCATCCATTGATTCTTCCCTGCATTTCGTGCGGCTCGACAACCTCCACTGTTATAGTGCGTGGGTGTCAGCCGGCACACTGCGAAGTACACTAGCAGTGTAACTTCATGCTCTATTGATTGATGCTACGAAGTACAGTGATCTATACTTCATACACTACACTACATAATCTACTACACTACACTACACTGGATGCTGAGGGTAGTGTAGCATTCGGTACGATCGCAATTTATAGCAGCGCTTTGGCGCCGCCTGAGCCTCTGAGGCAGTCGGCCCTGCAGACCTCTGGAGGCCCCACTGTTCAGCCATCCGCATATTCGCATTGACAGCGCAGCCATTCACAAGCAATTGAACGTCGACCTGGTCCACTAATGCGGCGCGAAGGACAGAAGATCGTGCAGCACGAGGTCTTCAGTACTTTTAGCCGAAGCCGACAATATCAGACCCGTAGACCTATTGGCGGTCTGGAAACTGTATTGGGTACATAAAAGTTCCCCACCATCACAGCGAATTCATCCGCAAGGAGGCTAGGGATCCGTTGCCAACTTTTCAAGATTCTGCTTCTCCCTTAGTCGACTCCACTAATAAGATGCATAGGACAGAAAGAACAGAGCTTTTCTTCAGTCTCGTTTTTGGTTCTCATTTTTTTTTCTTCTTCTTTTTTTATGTATATTTTTCTCCCCATTCCCCCCCGGCTCCTGTCCGAGGCTCACTCCTTCGCGCAGACCTCAATCACTACATTACTTCGTACATACAAGGAGACATAGTCATCCGGGGATTGCTTGCCTCCGGGCGGATGGCCGATCTTTGTTTGGCTGGCGATGCCCATCATCATCCGTCATGCGCAAGGGTATCGTCGCATTGGCAATTCCATGTCGATCTGTTTATAAAGTTCCAGTCGGTCCCGTGTACCGTGGTGGATGAAGTAGTGTAGTGTACACTAGTTTATGTATACGACCGATACTCGTGCAGGAGACAACGACAGTACCATTCCATTTACGAAGTACACTATTTCGTAGCAGTAGTGCGGTTTAGAATCGCGGTTTACCACATTACTTGGTACATACACTACACTACAAAAGTCCAATCTCCGAGCATCCGGCGTGGCAGGGAATTCGGGAATTCCACCTCCACCATAAGGAGAGAGGACAAAAGAGAAGAAGAAAAATAGCACCGCCCTATGCTCGAGAAGTACCGAGATAAGAAGAGGATAGCGGCGCTAGTGGGGATACTCGATCTCTCCATTCCATTCTCAGCATTCTCATGTACGAAGTATTATCCAGTGATCTCAGTTTGGGGGTGATCAATTACACTATACTTCGTACTTCGTACTTCCTGCATACTTGCTGTGAGCGTGTGAGCGTCTGAGCGAGTCTTACAGACTGATCATCGGTCACCACTCCGATGCACAAAAATACTAACGCCTACTTCGTAATAGAGCAAATTCCCCTCAACTCCAAGTGTCAGATTTGCAAGAATACCCGCAGGTGCAGGGGGAGACAGACGACAAAGCAATCTTGCACTCCACACCCCAGTTACCCCGATAAATATTGCCGTGATCTGTGATCTGATCATAAGACTCGCCTTTCCCCTTAGCCCGCTTATAACCCCTGCCCTGTACGAAGTACGAAGTACTGTCTGTCGTAACCCAACCCACCCTTGCCCCAAGCCAACAAGGGGAAGAATTCGGAGTGTGGAAGGGAATGTAAGGGGCCGCTGAACTATTCAAGACGAATCGAGGTTGGAGGCTGTCGGCATTTGGGTGCTGGAAGGGGGGGAAGAGAGGGGAAACATTGGGGATCAAATGGGGGGGATCAATGGTGACTCCGCCCCTTCCGTACACTACTGTAAGAAGTACTTTGCTCTGGACTCTTTTTGACATGTACTGCAAAGTAGTGTGTACAAGTGCCTCGTTTGTTTCCTCAATTGAAGAACCGTTTCTGCGACGAGAGTGTAAGTCTTTACAACCCACTGAGCTGACACCGGCGCCATCTCGCCTGAGTTTCGGGTGCATGTGCTGGACAGACCATTTTGGAGGCTCCAGGGTTGATACAACTCGCCATGATATTCAATTGAAAGCGCTCAATGAAGATAATGATATTGACAGCACATCTTCATTCAAGCCCATTTTTCTCTGTCTACTCTTCATTACGGACTCGAAGCGGAATGATTGATGGGACAGACTGGACACCATCTAATAGACCAGTGGACGGAGAGAACATTCAATTGATTGAATTGAAGACTTGAAATCTGGGTCCCCTAATTTAAGTCTTACTGCTCGCCAGCTCACTTGATCCCTCCTAGACGTCGAAAATCGAGGTTTCTATTTTGAACCACACAACCACAACCACAACCACAACCACTTTCACATCCACATCCATATCGACCAACCCCATCCCGTGGATCAGATGCGTTTCTTCCTCGCTCACCACCCGGCCTAGCGCAGAAAACCATTCTCCAGCCGCAATACTAAACTAGGGTCGGGAACATAAAAGGCACCAAGCACAGGCAATTTGCCACACTGGTTTCACGGATGTCCTAGCGCGCAGGTTTTTTTTTTTCTTTCCCACCAGCTGATGTTGACTATGAAAAGAGCCTCGACTTTCCAAACGAACACGCCCCCCGAAATGGCACAGCGACCGAGAACTAACCAAGTTGGAAGCAACCCGTCGGGATCTGGTCTGTATCCGAAGTCCATAGTATTTGATTGATGTCCATCCCGTGCCCTCCAAAGGACTCCCAGGATTGGAATCAAGTACGGTGATAGGTTTGCGATGTGTCAAAAAAATTAACTCTCTCCTCTTTCTTCTCCTCCAATCGTGCTTCTCCCCGGAGCTCTCTCAAACCTGTCCACTTCACATATGCCTCGTACTGTCACAGCCGTACTTAACCTGTACCCACTGCCGACCTCCTTCTCCGCTCCAGGCAAGGACAGGACCAAAGAGGACCAGAAGATGCTTAAAGCCCCCCATATATCATCTCCTTGATATTGAGGGGCTTTTTTTTTTCGCGAAGGAGGGGTTCAATCACATTTCCATCACCACCACCTCCCCGCGATGCACGTCGGACGATGATCCTTTTCGATGAGCTGGCAAATGCAGCAGAGCCATCCCTCCTAACACCACACTCTACTTGTACGACTGGACATGCTTTTTTTTCTTTTCTCTCAATTTAAAGCCTCATCATGTTCATGCAGAGAGCCATGCCAAGATGGGCGGTGAAGAAAACCCCGCTGCTTGCTCCCTAGCCGACTTTCTTCAACCATCGTGCCATCCTGCTTCATAGGGCTCTTGGGGTTTCTTCGATTCGAGTCCGAAGACCTTAAAGTGAACCTCTTGCGGCCAGTCGTCGTACATGCTCTGACATACCCCAGCCAAGGCAGGGTCAAAGTGACGATGTTGGGTGTAAACACCACATCCTCTTGTCTCTCCCTCTGTCATATGCAGGGTGACAACCAGACTGTTCTACCCCGCTATCCCCTCTTTGGTGTAGAACATGTGTGAGCTTGGGTGAGCCTGCATTGGTTGATCGGTTGATCGACAGTTTGTTCCGAATGCACTTGCCAAAGACGAATTACGTATACATACATGGCTAGAAGCACAAGTATGAGTGAACCAAGCACAGGATGAAGGATGCCATCAATGACAATTGACCCATTGTTTGCTGTAGGAAGACAAAGGGTCCCTTCAAAAGATTGAGATGAATTGAGCAGGCATCAATTGATCCAAGGTTGTAAAATTGATGATACACTGCTCTTATCCCTCCCTCAAGTCTTGGAACTCCCCCACCATAACAAAGGAAAAAAAAGAAAAAGAAAAAATAAAGGGATAAAAATAATTGAGGGACAGAAAGGTATTTGGAAATCTAGGAAAAAGAAGACCAAAAAATGAATTGTGTGATAAGAGTGAGATTCGAACTCACGCCCAGTTTCCTGGACCAGGAATTTACTTGTTAAGGTAACCTTAACCTGGCGCCTTAGACCGCTCGGCCATCTTACCATTTGTTGCTGAGATCTCGTACATGTACACGGACCCATAAAGCCCTCGTTGAATTCCACCCACCAAAATAACCCCAATCCTGTCCTTTGAGAGAGCTTCACACCACCCCAAGCAGATGACTTAGAAGAAACAAACATAATACAGGCTAACATCCACAAGTCCACCCGAGTCGACTTCAAAGTCGAGTAGTATTCGTACATCGTAAATCGGCCAAAGCTATACTTCACGACTTCGCACTCCCCATATCCTCCACCGCATCCTCCCGATTCCAAGTCTCCCTCTCCAAAGCATCCACGACCCTCTCCACCTCTTCCACCTCTTTCCTCCCCCGCTTCTCCCCGTCCTCGAGCTCGCGCAACAGCCTTCCCAGTACTTCGCTGTTCCCCCTCACCCAGTCATCCAGACCCAGTCCATCCCCGCCTGGATGCCTCAGCTTCAGGAGGGATTCTACTGTGGCGACTGGCCTCATGGACGCCTCTGAGAACACCGCAGATTGTATTACAATGGCATCTCCTGCTCCATTAGGTTTCCACGACGTTGGGATCCGGTTTAGTATGGTGGGGCCGGCTGAAGGACCGGTCCCGAACCGAGAAAAGGCTGTGAGGGAATCCCGAGAGGGTATCTTTGCGTCCTATATGCCTATGCATTAGCTCGATGGCTCTCGTAGAAACTATCATCCGTTCCTCGTAGAGTACTGAGAGGAGCAGAACATAAAACAACCATAATTGATAAAGGAAAGAAAAAGAAAAAGAAAAAGAAAAAGAAAAGGTATAATTAGACAACTCACCTTCAAAGGCACAACCCTCTCATCAACAACCACGCCAACAGCCCCCTTCTCCCTCCCCTTCCCCACCCCAAACAACACATCCAACAGCCTCCCGCTCGCAAGCTCAGCCGCCCTCCTCGAAGCATCCACCACCTCCCTCTCACCCACTCTCTTCCCCTTCCCCGCCTCGACCGGCACCCTCTCGGCGTTCTGCTCGGACCTGAGCTCGTCGAGAGGAAGACGCACGTATCCCTCGGCCTCGACGAAGGCGTGGGGCCATGCGCGCGTGAGGCGCGAGGCGATGACGGCGGCTGTGCGGGTCTGTTCGGGCGTGCAGCCGAAGCAGAGGCAGCGGCCGATGCGGGAGAGGAGGGTTGTGTAGTGGGTGTACTGTGCTGTGAGGGTGTTCATTGTGGGTGGGCGTAACCTTGGTTGACTTCTTCTTAGGGGGGGGTGTGTGGTGGGAGTGGTGAAGTGAGGTGAGCTTGAGATGAGAGGGTGGCATGAAGATCGGAGTGGGTTATTAGAGAATGGCGCAATTCGCTGTTCGCAATTCGCTTCGGTTGAGCTCGCACAAGCAACGCGGGAGCTAAAACTCCGTGGTTTGATTGGTGCGATGGGCAACACCGTTTCCTGAAACAAGAGATGAGTTCTCAAGGTCATCAGTTTCGACTGCTCCTTCGATATGAAGTTTGCTGATACTTGGTTATTTTCTCTTTTCAAGACTGGGGGAACTGACATTTTCCAGAACTCAAATCTATCCTCTCTTTTCACCTCCACGACCGTTGGTCTTCACATTGTCTGTGTCTCCATCTTCTGCAACCTCGACCTCAAGAATGCAAGTCGAGATATACATGCGACATGTAAATACATGTAAAGGCTTATTTATATATGTCTGGTAGATCATTCTCAGTCTACTCTCCCTCTGAGACCGCATGGCCACAAGTGCGATAACACCAACTCTATTGAGTATATGGAAGAAGCTCAAAATCCAAGGACATACCATAACCCCGATTCTTCGAATGACTTCCATTCAACCTAGCGACTAAACTAATACCTAAACTCTCACCATCTCAGTCTCATTTTCTCCAATTTGTTCCCTATCCGAAATCCAGTTGTCATACCGCCTCCTGTTCTCAGCTGCTCCCCATCATCAACCCATCGATCGATCCATTCGATATGATAAAAATACACGTCCCAAGCTACACACAAGTTGCTGGGGAATTCTAGGATTTCTGGCAAGTGCATGTTTTAGTGGCGCCAGTAAAGTTGAGGCCGCACACGCTACATTTGTTCTCGTTGACGAGACCACCGCCGCTCACGATGGCCTGAGGGGCCGTCGTCGATACGGCCTCCTCGGTAGATTGCTCCATCCTTTCTAAAGAGAGAGGAGAGGGTGAAATAGTAATATGTAGAGTGTGTATATGTATGTTTAGAATGCCAAATGTTGTGTTGTCTTGGAAGCTTGTCCGGGGAGAGAAAGAGAGATGTGTGATGATACATTTTTCCATTCCGAGACTCGCGCTTCTGTCGTCCTCTTATAATCGACTGCTCCATTCTTCTCTTTGATATTGAAGACCTCTACTGTTCGACTCGAATGGCTTTGTTCTATCTTCGATGACACAAAGTGTTCGGCTTGAGCTTCGTGGACCATGTCAAACAGGGGACTGTCTGCCTCTCACAATAGGATGGGCCTGCAAACAACATTGTTCGGCTTCAACAACATCGAGACAATCATTCAAAAATGAAATTATCTACAAGGGCAGATCAGAAAGAACTACTCTACAAGAATCTGCGGAGACGTCCCTTTTGATTCCATGAAAGAAGGGATGCCTTTCAGAGCCGAAGATTCAACGGTCGTCTTGGTCCTTTTGTATCAAATAAACAATCTCGGCAAGTTCCGAGGTTAAACGGCCAGGAACAATCGCACGATGACTTCATCTCTCCCCTCTCTCCTTCCTCTCCCTAAACCTCAACCTACCCCCCCAAAACTTCACCGATGTAGCTCCTCAATAACCTCGCCCCAACTCGCAATGCCGCCCCAACCCATAAACCCCGTCCTCCGCCATCGGGTTATCGCAATCTACAAAGGTTTTTATTTTCCTCCCCCCCGGGCCTAACCTCGGGCTGACAAAAGAGCAATACAATAGAGCTTCTCTTCCTCGGCCGGGACTACCCCCTCGGCCTCGACTACTTCCGCCGTCGTCTCCATAAGGCATTCATAGTCAATGCGGGCATACGCGACGAGGGCGATATAGAGAATTGTATAGCACGGGCTGAGTTTGTGAAGAAAGGTAAGAGAAAGGTTGGCTCTGTCATCCATCACTCCCCCCCCACGAGAAAGGAGCCGTGGCTCTTCCGGGAAGAAAGAGAATTGTTCTGGGTGAATCTAAGAGGACATGACATTGAACTTATGTTGGGACTTTCTTTCTTTTGCCTTGCTGGTTGCTGACGCGCTTGACATTCAAACAGAAATCGAGGCCCTGTACGTGTTGCGACATTTCATTCATTCAATCTCCCCTCCCCGAGACTCGGACGCCCTGCTTGGGCCTTTCTCTGCTGCCCTCTTCTCCGGACCCCCATTCCTGTCGCATGACTTCAGTATGCACTAGTTCGAGATATCCCAGCTAACTTAGGAACCAGATACACCCTTAAACGCTACCGCACCCTCAGACATCGATACGACCCCTTCCAATGACCAGCGAAAACCAGTTGGCACCACCAGTACATACATACCATATCAAGAAACAACATCACGCCAGGAGGTCTCGAGGACAAAGCATGTAGTTCTAATGAAGAAATATAGTACCGTCATGATCAAAAGAAGATATCTGATACAATAAAAATCGAAGAAAAAAAAAGCACATAAAAAGGGGGGTGGCCTTCGCTAAACCCAAAAATACCCAAATCCCGGCCATTAAATAAAATCAGAAAAGGCGACACGGAAACTGTGCTGCTTATCTGCCAAGAACCAAAACAAAAATGTGTAAGGTAGAAATGGAAGTCGAGGAGGGAGAGGGCAAGAAGAATAACAGGGGAAAGCTCAAGAAAAGAAGATGGAAAAAAGACAAATGAACAAAAGAAAAAGAACAATGGGTCAAACGTCGTCATCCATAGCTATGCATAAGGTGGCATGCAATATAAAAAAAGCTTCGTCGTTGTCGTCCCCCCCGTCGAGCCATTAACTTCGAAGTCGCGGGTCGATCCTGGGACTTCATCCTGGCTTCCGTCTTTCCCTAGTAGCCCTTATTCTTCTTCCTTCTCCTCCTCGGGCGAGGGTATCCAGTAGTTTCCTCCTTTATGTTCCTGTTTCCCAATGAGCTCTTTTTGTTTTCTTTCGCCATATATATTCCCTTTCCCTACTCGTTTTCCATTCCATTTATTTGCCGTTTTCCGACGCATCGTGTCTCCATCTCAGTCCTGTCCATCCACAAAGGAAAAAGCATGTAGTGCCCCACAGGACCGTCTTCAGCGGAGGGTGGTGAAAAAGCAAGAAAAAGGGTAAACAAAGAAAAAAAGAATGGAGAAAAAAAAAAAGCTTCACGTCCTCTTCTGCGCCCACCAAGCGCCCACCTCAAGACACTCACCCCAAGAGGTCCCATTCTCCCTCATCAAATCGTTCATCATCTTTCCTATCCACCCATCCCACTCGTCCTGCCTCTTCCCGCTAACATCCTTCAACATCGGCTCCAGCGCCTGAATGCCCTGCACGACCGTCTGCAGCGCCGTCCTCCGCAGCGCCGCCTGACCCGCCGATAACGTCTTGCGCCCGGCCGCGTCCGACTTCTGCTTCCCCTTGCCCCGCGTGTCGATGTACGACTTTCCGTCCTTGGTCACCACGCCGCCGACGCCCTCCTTCTCCCACCGCACCTCGCTGAGCGGGATGGCGAGCCGTCGCGAACGCACGTCGCACAGGCTCTCGCTCTCCTGGAGGAGCATGGGCCCGATGATCGTGCACGGCACGGGCGAGATGTCGCGGAGCTCGAGAGCGCGCACCAGCCACGTGTTGTACTCGACGAGGAAATTATTGAGAGGTGGGGACAAGGGGGTGTTGGAGCCCATGACGTAGGCGCCGAGCGACGCGGCGACTTCGTGCTCCTCGTCGTGGTCGGCCGGCATAGCTACGGCCGTTTGCGTGGCGGCGGTGCTGGAGGTCGTTCCGGCGACGTGGGGGCGGAGCATGCGGATCGTGTGGTCGCTCTCCCATATTTCGAGGTGGCCGCCGGGGCGGAGGAGGCGGATGTACTCGTCGACCATTCGCTGTTGCGACGAGTGCGTCACGGCCAGGCTCATGTCCTTGACCATGACGAGGTCGAACTCGTGGTCGGCGAAGGGGAAAGGTGTATAGCGGATGTCGTGTTGGACAAAGCGCCACTTCATGTCCCGGTCGGGTTTCGCGAATTCGTGAGTGGTGCCTGCACCGTCGCCACTATCGCCACCCCTACCAACATCGCTGGGGGCTAGCGGCGCGATATCGAGACCGGTAAAAGAAATGTTCCCGTAGCCACGATCTCTAAAATACCGGTGGCACATCATGCTCCAGAACCCCGAGCCGCAGCCGACCTCGAGCACGCGGGTAGGCGGCCTCGTGGCAAAAGCCGGGGAGCACACAGGGCCGCCGAAGACTTGTATGAGCATGAGGGTTCGGAGGGACTGGCGGTGTAATTCGGCGAGGTCGATAGGGAGGGGATAAGGTATGGAGGGGTCGTTTAGGTAGGACCTGCCGTTGCGGGTAATGAAGAACTTCATGGAGAGGGTTTCGCCCGAGGCGGACGGGTCGGTCGAGGAGGCCATCGTGCGCGTGCTGAGCGAAGCTGTGGTGCCTGAGGCGCTGGAGAGGCTTTCGGAACGAGAATAAGCCGAGGTCATCTTGGTGACCCTTCCCGGTTCGGCATCCGTGTGCATGGCGACATGTTTTAGCTCCAGGGCTGTTAAGGCGACCCTCGGAGGAAAGAACCCTATAGAGAGTTCCGACGGTGTAGCCAGCTTGCCGAATTTGCTTCGGGCTCGGAGGCGAGGAGAGGAATGAGGGTTGTTGTTATTGTTGTTATGAAGAGGAGGCGGAGGCGGAGGCGGAGGAGCAGGAGGCAACGATGGAGTATTTGTGGAGAGCCTAGTTCCAACAGCAGCAGTAGCAATAGCAGACGTCGTATTATTATTAGTAGTATTATTAGAATCTGCAGGTACCACTTTTGGGGTTGGGGCGGTGGGGGAGGATGTGGATGTTGCGACGAGTGGGAGTCGATCCGGGTGAGCGGCGAGGTCAGTACCGAGACTAGTAGTCGCAAGTGGCCTGGGTTGGTGCTGGGGTTGTTGCTGCTCTTGGTTCTTTGGCTGCAGGGCTGCGAGGTGAGAGTAGTAGGTGCAATAGGCACAGCGGCGACCGGGTACGACGAGGTCAGTCGCCGCAGCTGTCAGAGATCTGAGGGAGTCTACGGTAATAGTGGGACGGGAGCCGGCGTTAATGGCAAGCGAGTCTGGGCCAGGTCCAGGGACGGATTGACAGCCAGACCCAGAGCCAGAGGCGGAAGCGAGAACCGGTGGGAGAGAAGACGAAGAAGAGAGGGGATCAGCAACAGCGGGGGTCGAGGCAAACTGCAGGGGAGAGGGAGGAGGTTGAGGATTGGTCGCGAAAGGGGCGATTGATTTTCTTGCAATATTACTGAAGCCTGTAGGGATGTTGGTCGCAGGCGAATGGGGCGGGGTGGGCCCGGACGGGCGGTAGGGGTCAGCAGGGATATCGGTGTCGAAGTCGAAGCGGGCTGCCGTGGGCGAGGTTGCAGTCGCGGTTGCGGATGCAGTCGCCGGTGGGATTGGCGTGGAATTAATGTGTGGAAGCTTGGCTGAGCTGCTGGGTGTTGGAGTCGAGGTTGCCTGGGCTGTCGCTGTCGGTGAAGCTGTTGACGCGTTGGCGGAAGCGGAAGCGGATGTTTGAAAAGTGGGAATAATGGAGGTGGTGGCGGTTGAGGAAGGAACTTGAGGGGTGGTTTGTGAGGTGGCCAAGGTACTTGTACATGTACATCTGTGTGGGGGAGAAGAGTGGTGAGGTAAGGGGAAGAAGGGGTGTTCAATATGGTCTTGGGGAGAATAGTGGGCGTAGTGGGCGTAGTGGTCGTTGTAGTGGCCGTTGTAGTGGCGGTACCACTGCTGTGCTTGTAATTGAGGGGTTACCAGCACTGGCTGCGGCTTACTGTTAGCAGCGGCGGGGTCGAATCGATCAAATCGATGCGGGAGCAGGAGCGACTGAAGTCGGGGTGAAGTGTCGTGTGACAACAGCTGTACCCTTCCTACTCCTGCCTTGGACGTCGCGGGAGACGAACGAGACAATAGAGCAGCACCGGGCGTGTTGATATTGTAATGGTAATCGCTGATGAAGCCGTTATGAAGAATGCCGATCCCAACACCATGCCCAGAAAGGGGAATTGGGACTGGAGTGATGACGGAATCTGTACTGTTGGACCGCCTGTGGCCGTGGCTGTGGCGGAACGGATTGCTTCGACGTCGCTCCTTGGCCTCCTTCTCTTTCTCCTTCTCCTTCTTCTTCTTCTTCTTTTGCAGCTTCTGCTTGTCCTTGTCCTTTTCCTTTTCGCATGTGGAATTGACTCGATGCAGAAGCGACTGGCGTTTCTTGGTTACCGGTGTGGCCGACGCCTGCGCAGGTCCCTTTGCCTCCTCAGCTGCTCGTGTTTGTGCTTGTGCTTGCGCTGGCGCCTGTGCTTGTTTCCGTGCGGGCCCTGCAGCAGCGCCTCCCTGCACCTGCAGTACCGGATTCTCGTCCTGGAATGCGACGGATGCCGGCCCGTTGCCAACCGTTCTGAGCGAATCCTGCGCGTGTGGTGTCGACGTTTGGGAAGCGTGAAGATTCGCCGAGGAGGCTGAGGCAGACGATGACGCTGCCGAGGACTCTGACGACGTGGATTTACGAGAAGCCAGGGATGACGATGTGGTCAGGGGCGCGGTTGATACTGACACTGATGCGGCGCTCCGAGAGCGAGAGTGACCTAAGCCGGACGCGGGAACAGTGGCGTAGCCCCTGGGTTTAGGGGTCGGCGTGCTGACCGAGGGGTAATACCAGGCGTAGAACTGGGCCGACATGGCGGGCTATGGTGGGGGTTATGGCGGGCGATGGGCCCTAGAGCCCTGTGCGTGCTCCCTAATGTCAATTCTAGTGACCCCCTAATTTCCCTCCTCTGGTGCGATCAATGTATTGATGTTCAATGTTTTTTTTTCTTCCCCTTGCTCCCTTACCCAGATCGTCCTCCTTCGGTCAGCTTTCGCTTCCCCCCTTTTCCTTTGTTTTCTCTCTTCTTGTTCAAGAAGAAAAATTTTTTTTTCTTCACCTCCTGATTGTAACACTGGAGCTTGTCGGTGGGCCGATTTAGACCGAGATCCCCCCTGACTAGGTTCCTGAATGCTCCGAATCCCAGATTTAAGAATCGAGGTTTCCTAGACGGGGGGCGGGCTCAACAACACAACACCGAACTGACCGGGTTCAGTGCTTCTCTATTACCGTTCTGCCGGCTAATGTCAAAGTTGAACCCCTTGCTTCCGAATATACCCCTGTAGGCTTTGCAGCGGGCACCCAAGGCCTGGAACACGAACCCCGCGACCTGTCAAACGAGAAAGCCGAGTGGCTGTTAGAATTCTCCAAACGGTCTCCCTCCTCCTGTCCTTCCCGCCTGGATGAGTTGGCAATATTCCTACTGTTTCTTTCCTTGCTTTCCTTCCTTATTTTTGCTGTTGATTTCGACAGTGTTCGATATACCAAAATGAGTCCAATCTTGTTTGCGCTCAGGTCCCGCTCAGGTCCCTTCTAGCTGGCAAACCTGTCGTTTGTCTCTGGGACCAGTCTCGCGTCTCGATCAAACGAACCCTGGAGGCTCACAGACCCTCCTTCACAAGACTTTCCCTCTTTCCCGAGCCGAATGAATTCCTTTTTTCCGATCTTTTGTTTTCTCTCGTCCGGGTTTCCGTTTCGTCAGGATAGTCCTGTCAATTATCCCCCTGTTCGGTCTGATCGATCCGATCGATCGCCCTGCGAAGTCGATCCCGAAAGATGTCGCCTGGATCTCTCGTAACTTCTGGTTGCTGCCTCTCGGCGATGACCGATGGTTTCCGTCTTGCGGCCTGAACGCAGATCGTTTGTTTTACTACGCTGCGATAATCTGCAGAATCGTTCTAGAAAATCAAAGGCCCAATATTGCTTTCCAGGGCTGAAACAAATACACCCAGCGTGACTCCTGGCGCGATCGATAGGATGCACCCACAGACCACGGTCGTCGAGGCTAGATTCGAGATTCTACTCTCGATGAGCCTGATGAGTCGCTAGCTGTATTTGCAAGTATTTTCCGTGTCCCGAGGAGGATCTGATGAGTCGCGCCTCTGGTGATGGCTGCGAAGCATGACCAGTCAGGGGCATCGATTGATAGCTTGCCCAAAAGCCAAAAGCTGGCCTGTTCTTCTTTGGCCCTCGCACTAGGATTTCCAACGATTTTTTCCAATTATGGGTGTTGGATAGGAGCAGCGTCCTGGCAAGACTGACGTACGTATCTGCGCCGATACTCCCGTCTCGGATCCGGAGCTTCTCGATCCGTTATCGCGCCACGCAGTTTTCCCTGCAATTGTTTTTGACTCGTACTCGTACTTGCTCGTTCTCGTACGCCCCGTCGTCACGTTACTCGTCTGTTTGTTCGTAAACGATTTGGATGTTTCGTGATTTGATATCAATCCTGGTGGAGGCCGCAAGCCCCCTGATGTAAGATATAACGCTCGCTCCTTACGTATTACTTTCTCCGTGTCGGTAACGTCGCCAGATCCAAGGCGTCGTTCGTCGAACCGAATATATAAAACTATTTTGCATTATGTGATTTGTAAAGGGACAGCGCGAGGGAGAACGAAGCCTAAGTCTGGCTTCGAAGGCACAGAGCGGTGACGTTGTTGGAGGAGTTTCCTACGCTCAGACGTGTAAGTCGTCGTGGTCGCGATGGTTTTGGTGGTTGATGCACTGGGCCGGTTATGTTTCCGAACTCCACGCCTCTCTGGCTGGACGTCGACGTGGGCCGGCAGGTTTTTAAACAAAGCCCTGGATCCGGAATAATGGTAGGCAGAACGGCGGAGGACGACAAGAGCAGGACTAACACGAGCTGTGAGATCGTGTGTCTGGGGAAGGAGGGTGTAGGCCAAATTATGTACAAAATTTGAGTGTGCCATGCGATCGGACTAATTATCAACACTGGACGTGGAAGCAGAGCAGGCTGCTCCAGGCCAGTCTCCCAATATTTCCGCCATCGATGGTTTTTATTTATTTTACTTTATTTTATTTTATTACCCCCCATTTATTCAAGTAGTAATTATAACAGTAGCTGAACCATCCGGAACAGTAAGATGGAATCCCCAATTGATCAATAAAATGGGCCCTTCAGCGCGGATTTTCCCTTGCCACTTGTGCCTCGCCTTGGTTCTCAGGCGACCCGACTTCCAGATGCGACCTGGTGCGTTTATGTGATGTGACTTCACCGCGAACCGTGGCGGCTACCGGAGGAGGAAGAGGGGGGTGGGTAGAAAAAGAGGAGACAAGGGGGCCGAACGCTGATCTCAAAAGAGTCAACTTCGTGTACATTTCCCTACCGGGCTGGAGTATACTTTCCCACCCACCCTCCTAAGGTCTATCGGAAGACGGGAATAAAAAGAGGTTTTTTTTTTTTCTTTTTCTTTTCTTTTTTTTTTTTTTTTTTTTTGGGTTTCGTTTTCGTATACCGGGTGTGCGGACACTTGCTCGGTGGTATGTGCGGATGAATATACATGATAATGTGGGGAGGAGGCGGGGATGGACTATCAAAAGGCAAGAAACCAGGCCTAGAGTCTAGACAGCAATCAAGGTTAACGATCTGGTCTATACATCCTGCACATATGACGATCTGGCCGAGTGAGTTGGAGTTGCTTCCCAGTGTGGGTGGTTCATTTGTATCTGAACAGCTCTGGTTGAACCACGCCATGCCACACCACACCCTCATCCCCATATATGTAATGTATTTGGTGTGTGCACTCTATCAAGATGTTGAAGACAATTGAGTGGCACAGGAACTTCTGTTTGGAGGGCCACCACTTTACATTCAACTTGAGTGAAGAAAACTCTGGCCGGGAGGGGAGTCGAAACTGGCGGATCGAAATCTCTGGAACGTCTCGTCTACTTTGCAGTTCACGACTACTTTCCTTCGTCGTATTTCATGCTTGGAGAGCCAAGGGTGTAAATGGAGGCGTGTTCAACCCATCTAGCGGTCCAAGTTACATATCCAGAAATACCGCTGATACAACTACAAGATCGACGAAGGCTACTTCGTACTTGGTACGAATGGATAGATGGCTCATCTAAACCCCAGATCCAGCATGTCAAAGCAAGCGACCAGTCATCTACGAAGCACACAAGTGTCTCTTTGGGGAAGCATAAATGCGAATGTGGAATGTGGGGACAACCATGAACAAGAACCCTTTGGTGCTGGTGCTTGTTTCTATCCTTGATCACACGTCTCCAGTCTCTAATGTAACCTTGACTTGACATCGAAAATCCTCGTTTGGCTCGACGGAGATGGGTAGCAGCACACACCCATCCGATAGAACGAATAAGACTCATGTCGCTTTGGCCCTTTCCTTCATAGACTACTAATTACTTCGTCGTAACTGTGTCGATGTGGTGCAGTGGATGGATAGATGTGGACCTTTCAGCGACAGGATCTTTAGTCTAATGGTCGGTGGTGCTACGTCTGACGATGGTGATATATTCTATAATGCTTTAGGCGGCAATTGGAGTATCAAGACAGGACGTTCGGTTCGGAGAAGAGGCTCAATCGGGAAGTGTGTGGCTAGGCCATGGCACAAGATATTCTGGCTATTTTGCCTGTTCGCCGTCTTCTCCTCTTGCCTGGGTTGAGATCAATATGCAGACGAGTTTACAAGCGGAGACGGTGAGCACGCTACATGTACCCCAGGCCGGGCTCATCGTCCAATCTTCCAACGTTGGAATATCGGGGGAAAGAAAAGAAATTAAACTGTTTTATGGTATTTCTGATATTATCCAATCTTGGCATTCGCCTGTTGCTCTCTTCCCGACTCACCCGTCCGGCAATGACTCCAGTGTCCCAAGTAATTACTTCGTAGTTTACTTGCTGTTAGTACCCATACTGAACACGAAGTATTCACCATTGATCAATTGATGTTCTGTACTTTCAGGGAGCAGCTTGTTTGCTGTACCCCACAAATTGCAACCGCACCATACTTGGTAAACTCGAACGGCAGCACGGGATGTAGATGCTCGACACAGATGGAGAGCACATCGTTGACTTTTATCCTCTCGTCTCACTTAAGGGAGCATGAGTGACGTTTTGCCACTTTCGCTTGTATCCGCAGAAGAGGGCGCGTGCATTGGAGTGATGCAGTGTATTGAGTATTATTTATCGTGGGATACCACGTCGCACTTGCCATGAAGTGAGTGTGGTAGTTTGTCCCGACCTGGTTGGCCAATCTCTGGAGAGAGGACGATGGTCAATAATTATTCTGTCATTCCATCCAGTGCCCGTGTCTAGATTACTTCGTGTGCCTGCCGTGGTCCTGTAGCCTGTCACCGGGTTCATTGGGTGTTTTTGCCATCCTCCGGCTCAAGCAAAAGGCCTAGCTTGAGGCCGTAAACTGAGGCTTAACTTGGGCCACCGAACATTTAAAGCAGTCTAACCTTGGTCGCGGACGAAGCATCTCGTCTTCCTACACTAGTTTCGTTTCTGTAAATGGGGTGAAGTGGGTGCCCTTCGGAGCAACGACCGTCGATTCCGAATAGCGCGGAGGGGCGCTGGAACAACTATGATTGAATCTTACAAGTTATGCACAAAATGGCACCCTTGTCCCTGTCGATCGATAACTTTATCCGACCACCCATCGGCGTCGCCTTTGGCCAAAGTCTGTCCGCCCATCTTGCACCCCGTGATGGCTAGGAGTGGAGATTTGTGCTTGAGGAGATTTATGCGCTGGTGACCGTTCGCGCTAGCCATCATCTGGTCAGATGAGGAGCCGCAGAAAACTGAGAACCCATCATATAGGTTAGGAGGTAGCGGGGCCGTTCTTACTTGGAGTTGTGTCGTGAGGCGGTGAGTCCAACCTTTTCAAGGTGTGTACGAAGGATAGAATATGAAGTACGGTGCTCCTAATCATAACCCTAAGAATCGTACTTTTGTTACTGAGATGGCACATGTCCTGTCCAATATGAACCAGCAACAGTATATTGCCTGGAACATTAAAGGTGACTTTTCTCTTCACCCCTCTTCCTTCATATTCCCACTCCCACTTCCGTCTTCCGACATCCCCTCCCCCGCTCGTCTGTCTCGGTGCTTGCTCAGTTCCCCTCAATCGAGCTTAGCTAGCTACCCCTCCCCCATCATCGATGGTGAGAGCAGGGGCCTGGGGATCGCCGCATCCCACAATCCACTACGTGTAGGTCGGCGAACGCAACCTGAATACCGGCAAGGTGAAGCTCCCCGTAGTGTAGTTTACATTTATCTACAAAATACTTCGTCCTTAATGCTGGATCAGCAAAACACCAATGGTCACGCGCGACTGCGGGCGGCATTGGCTGCCGGTTCGGCATTAGGGTATCTGTACCCGTGTGTGTGCGGTGCAGCTTTTGGATGATGATGCATCGATACATGCTTGATTGCGGAAGTCATTTATTATTTCCTTTCCACTCGATTCAATTGGATCGCATTGGTGTAGATTTATAGTTGGGGATAACAAGAAGATAAGCCGGCCACGAGGTAACGCCGATAGCATGACTTCGATGCTCTTCCCTAGCGGCAATAAACTAGTTTTCGGTGTGTGAGCTCCATCTATCCGGGACTCGTGGAATGGACGCCGACCTGGTTTGTGGCATGACATGCCATTTGCATGGAAGTTGTGAAGCTATAAATGTGGCTTTTAAGAGGGGGGCATTTTCGCGTGCTCGCCAGGTTCGATTCACCGGCCGGTGATGGCAGAAGAGAAAAGATGCCGGATCCGGAATAAGGAGCGCTTGCTCCATTCCGCTAGCGATGATGCCATTGAGCATTCCCTAGGCGACATGATGCGGCGGGAGAAGAAAACCTCGACGAACATACGAACATACGAAATAATACCATGTGTAAGTAGTTTTCCTAGCGCTGCGACTCAGTACGTGCTGACCGAAGGAAATGTCTTCCAAATACTACTCTAGCCGCCATAGCAATAGCAAGGCAAGACCGTCCGGAGACGTATTGGAGGGGATTCCAAAATTGAAGAGGAATAGGAATGGTCAGAATCTTAAACTGTAGTTCGAGAAATCGGTTTATTTGTCGACAATCCGCCTTGGAATGTACACTTTCAGATGAGAAACTCGATGCTGCAGCCTCTTGCTCAGGTCCTTCCTTCTCTTCCTTCTGAGCTCCCCAAGCTCTAAAGCTCGGCCGATGTCGGTGAGAACTTCACCGACCAGCTGACACCAGCTCGTCATTGCGTTCAATTCGCTAAATCTTCGGCGAAACTATCCGGAGTTAGCCTCATACTCCTCGTGCTCATCACATGATCAGGCTGCCAGCGCTAATTCGAGTCACAGCTGTTCAGCGTCCCGTCCCAGCTGTCGGTCACCCCACAGGCCCTGACAATTTGGGGGGGGGGGAAAGTAGGAGTGGGCTCCAGCCTCCAGCCGTGGACCGCAGGTGCGACACACGTTCTGCCCTGTATCCTTTGACGCCAGTTTCTCCGACCAGCCGCCTTTGGTCAACCTCCTCCCAAGGAAACCCGACCACGACGACTACTTCGAAACACTTCATTCTTTGTCTTTTGATTTATCTCATCACCAACACAACTACGGTGCACTAAAGTATTGATTGACAATTTCAAACTTATAGCGATTGCCAGGACCCCCATTCGTTTTTTTTTTCTACTGCCCTTCGTTGGCATCCTAGTTTTTTTTGAGTCTTTCCCACCAACTCGTGCTGGGCTTTTCCATTCCAGTGAGTCTCGCCACTGTTCCTGATGACACTTTCTCCTGCCAGAGAAGCTTGGTAGACGCCCTAGTTCCTCTCCGGCGTTCAATTCACTGCTTTGCTGCAGCTACAACGCACTTCCTGAGCCCGTCCTGACCACTTTTGAGCCCCATTCGCAGGATCGTCCAACCCCCCTCACTGGCCCCTCGTCGCGATTCGAGGCCGATGGCAAGACCAAGATAGACATACCCTCGACGACCAAGAGCTATTACCCCGAAGTTAAAGACCGAAATCCGCTGCAGACGCGAGCCTGCGACTCGAGACCCGTCCATCTGATACATATGCATGGCTTCTGACCGGTTCCGGCCTCAAAGTCACACCAACCCCATCGATTCAATCGCCACATAATCGAGCCCTGCCTTGTTTAGGTGCTGTTTGGGGGCCAACGGATCTTGACACCTACCCTAGAGCTTCATGTATCAAAGCGGCACACCGCGACAGCCCATGCCAGTTTTCAACCTACCTCGCAGCCTTACCACCACATCATCGTCGTCTTCATCGCGCCCCATCTACTTCCACCAATTCCCACCACCTCTCGGCCGTGGTGTCCATCATTTACCCGTACCTTGGTAGATGTCCCATGGTTACCGGCGACCCGACTCCATTCCTCCAAGCCGTTACCTTGATCAAGACTTATCCACAGCCATTACGATTACCGCTTCGACCCGATACCTAGAAACGCGCCTCTCTTAAAGTCCTAACACCCATAACCTCTTTTTTCTCCTTTTGTTTTTTTTGCCTGTTACCTTCCTCACCTTGGACTCCAGCCGAGTGTATCCCGTCGTCGTCGCGGCCGAAAGGACATGTTTGGCGCGCAGGCCGGCAGGGGGCAACCCCTCAACGGCCAGTCTGGCCGAAACATACAGCAACTTCTCTACAACTTTCAACAACCTCACGCCTCCCATCAACACGCCGGACCCGGTCAGCATCACCAGAGCGTTCAGCCGGATCCCAACGTCCACAATGGCGGCAACCCAAACCTAAGCCACCCCTCAACCTACTCGGCGCTCACCACCGCGAACCCTTACGCCACCAACACCCTCCAGAATGGACACGCTGCCACCCCCAGCGCCGGACAAGGGCAGGCGATCAACGAGCACTGGGCCAAGCAGCTCCGCCTATACAAAGATGCCGAACGCGCTCACATTGCCATGACGGACCAGCACCAGCCGCACTACTACGCGAGATTGAAGGCATCCGAGAATAAGGGAATTGGTTTACCTGCGATCTCGAATACTAGTGCCGGCCAAGGTGCCAATGGCGAGACCGAAGACATGCGACGGCCCATGGCTACGGAGAAGGTCGCCAAGCGTCAGGATTGGTACAACCTGGATCTCAGCGGCCAAGGTCTCCGCAACCTTTCCCCTTCTCTGTTCAAATACGAGTTCTTGCGCGAGCTCTACATTGCCTCCAACAAGCTCACGCGCCTTCCAGCCGCCGTGGGTCGCCTCCGACAGCTCACCCACCTGGACGCGTCATACAACGAAATCTCCGAACTGCCCCCCGAGCTCGGCATGTGTACATATCTCAGGAGCCTTCTCCTCTTCAACAATCGTCTCAGGACCCTACCCTTCGAGCTCGGCTCTCTCCACCTTTTGGACATGCTCGGCATCGAGGGCAACATGCAGTTGGCCCCCGAGCTTCGGCAAGAGATCATGGAGAAGGGAACGAAGAGCCTCATCACATATCTTCGCGAACAGGCTCCGGGTAAGTTATAATAGAAAGCCTTAGCAGGCCAAGCTATTTTTTCCAGTAGTTTCAAGCCAGCCCCTGTGTTTGGTTGGATTTGATTTTACTCTGCTACGGCCATCATCGCCAAAGAAATTACATTGTGCTAACGATTTTCGATGCTTCTCTACACAGTTCCCGAACCACCCCCGATGCGCGAAATGATTACGATCCAAGAAGATGTTTCGACGAACCTCGAGCAATTCAAGGTCCTCACGTGGAACGTGTTGTGCGACAAATATGCCACCACACAGACTTATGGATACACGCCCACTGCGGCCCTCAACTGGGAATACCGGAAGGAATGCATTTTCCAGGAACTCCGGTTCCGCGACGCCGACTTTTTGTGCCTGCAAGAAATATCGACGGAGGCGTTCAAGGAGGACTTCTCTCCGGAGCTTGCCAAGTCAGATTACAAGGGTGTGCAGTGGCCCAAGACGCGAGCGAAGACCATGTCGGAGAAGGACGCATTGTCGGTTGACGGCTGCGCGGTTTTCTGGAAGGGCAGCAAGTACGTGCTGCTCGACAAGCAGGTTATCGAGTTCGCCAGCATCGCCATCAACCGACCCGACATGAAGAACCAGCACGACGTCTTCAACCGAGTGATGCCCAAGGACAATATTGCCGTTATCTGCTTCTTCGAGAGCCGATTGACGGGCGCAAGGATAATCTTGGTGAACGTGCACCTTACGTGGGACTCGGCACTGGCCGACGTCAAGACTATCCAGACGGGTATCCTCATGGAGCACGTTACGAAGATGGCGGAGAAGTATGCAAGGTGGCCCCCTGTGAAGGACAAGAAGCTGTTTACCTTCCGCATGTCCGGTGAGGACGGCCAGGATGCAGCGCCTCCTGCACCCGAGCCAGCACCTAGCCAGGAGTACCGAAATAACACGGACATCCCCCTACTTGTCTGCGGTGACTTTAACTCGACAGAGGACAGCTCGGTATACGAGCTCATGAACCTCGGCCGTGTGCCTCCTGACCATCTTGAGATTAGCAACTACCAGTACGGTAGCTTCACGAGGGACGGTATCGAGCACCCCTTTAGTCTCCGAGACGCTTACGCCCACGTCAAGGGAACGCCCGACCAACTCCCGTTCACCAACTATACCCCGAACTTTGCCGACGTCATTGACTACCTCTGGTACTCGACTAACACGCTCGAGGTTGTGGAACTTCTCGGACCTCCTGATGCGGAGTACCTTAAGCGGGTTCCTTCGTTCCCCAACTATCACTTCCCGGCCGACCACATCCAAATCATGGCGGACTTTGTCATCAAGGCTCGTAAGGATAAGAAGGTGTTGCCGGAGCCGGATTTCGGGTCGGGATCTGGTGAGCGCAACCGTTAGGTACGGTTCTCCTAGACAAACTTCTGTCTTCAAGCCACTTCTTTTTTGTTAGAGACGCGAGCAGGCAATTGGAAGGAGGAAAGGACGCGGATCAGATCTCGGGTCTATATTCCATGTTGGGTCGGCTTCTTAACGTTGTTTTCCCCTGTTTTCTTCTACCGTGTGTTTTCTTTTTTTTCAAGCCGGGTTGTCATTCTTCGTTTCTCTATTTTCTCATCACTAGGGAGGCGGTAGGGGAGTGCGGGTGTTGTTGTGCGGAGCAGGTTGGGATGTGCTGAAATCAACTTTGGGCAAGAGGGGGAACAGCGTGAGAGGCGTGGCTCTGGCTTCTCTTTTTCCCAAGAGAAAGGGGGAGGGAGGGAGGGACGATATTTTTGGTGAAGGGGGGCGGGTTATATAACTCCCAGATATGGGCTGTTTATACCCCCTTCGGCTATATTCTTTTGTTTTGGGCGGGTTTTCCGATTATCTCCTTCTACCTACTGCGGCTCTCTCTCTCTCCCCCCCGGCCGGCGACGTCCCTTCTCAACTGGGGTTCTTGAGGTTTACACTGGAGTTCAGGATCTGTCCTTCGCTTTTTTCTCGTTGTTTTTTCTCCATTCGTTTTTTGTCCTTTTTACTTTTTTTTTTAACTCTCGAAACGTTTTTGTTTCGTCGTTACAGGAGCTGCCAGAAAGATGCAGCAAGCAGCAGAGTAGAGAGACACTCAAAATTTCAGTGATCTTCCCTCCTGCGGATGAAATTACCCTTGTTTTTGTCTTGGAGAAGTGGCGTGCGTGTCCCCTCGCGTGTGTACTTGATGCTTTTTCTAGGTCGTCTTTTTCTCGCCCTCGTTCGTTTCTCTTGGTGACTTAAGGGGGGTGTGGCCGCTGGGGTTTTCCTTACTTTTTTCTTTTCGTCACTTTTTTTCTCTACGGGTTTCATGTACTGGTCGCTAGGGTTGATGCAGCTCTCGGCGTAGCTGGGTTTCTATCTCTCTCTCTCTCTCTCTGTGTGTGTGTGTGTGTGTGTGTGTCTGTGTCTCTCTTTTGGCGAGGGTGTCTGTCGATCCGTGGCAGGATAAGGTAACTGGCGCTTTTGAAGTGTAGTTGTATGTAGTGTACAGTATTGGTTTATTCGACATTGTTACTGTTCAATCAGACTCGCAGCTTGAAGGTTCGCATCTGCGGGTGACGCTCGAGGTGAGGAAGAGTGAGGAAGAGTGAGGTCTGTCTGTGAAGCAGATGCAGATGCAGATGGACTCATTCCAGGAACAAGACTCTCTTTGGAGCATTTCTGGCCAACCACAGAATTTAGCCCTGCAACAGTGAATATTTCCCAGAATTCCCATTCGAGGATTAAACAGTTTGTCTTTCTGATTGGCCATAAATTCAAAATCCGGGCAAGTCCGTCCCGATTTCCCTTTTCCTGCATCGCCTCAACGCAAAGAAACGCCCTGCGCTGCGCTGCGGGAAACAACCCCAGCCACCCCCCCGACACGAGGTGGTTGGGCTTCTGCAGCGAGAGGATTGCGGGTCTAGGCAGCGAGTCGCAGGGCTTCGCGATTCGATGGGGGAGTCTTATGAGTCGGAGGCCTGGCGTCGATAATTGTCGTGGTAGTCAGTATTTTTAGGCGTTGGCCTCGACTGTGAGTTTGGGCAGAGTTCTTGGGAATTTATTTGGATCGTGGTCGTTTCATGTTTTTCTTGCACATTGGGCCTTTTTTCCTGTGATTCAGTAGATGTTTGGAGTCAGTAGAGTCGAGTCACGTTTGAATGCCTCATCTTGGCAATTCTGAGACTCAAGAAGCTCGCTTGGCAGTTCTGTCCGACTTGAAGGCATCTTGAGCCAGTTGGTGTATAATTATAGATAGCTTCTCCTTCGACACCGCCAACACTTCATCCTTCACAGATCAGGCTCACTGAATTCTCAAAATCTCCTTTTTCATACATTTCTTTTTTCTACTACCTCACTTTTTGTACCCGAGACTGGACATCTTCAACATCTTCAACCATCCTCACAAAAGGAGCAGAAAGACCTGAAATGCCATTCATACCCAACACCCCGGAATCATACCTCTCCCGCAACGACTCGCTCCCCGCCGAAACAACATGTCGAGGCATAACTTCCAACGGCAAACCCTGCCGCCGTCCCCTCGCAGCCTCCAACACCGGCTCCCCCGCCCCCAAGCACTCCAGCAAGACGAAGAAGAAGAAGAAGAACGACGCCGTCACGGAGGAAATGTATTGTTGGCAGCACAAGGAGCAGGCGGCCCATCATTCGGCGCAACCGAGTAGTCCTTCGCCCGGGAAGGAGGCGGTAAGCGGGAAGAGGACGAGTATTGACACGTTGGCGGATCGATTGGGGCTTATGGGGGTGGGTTCGGAGGTTGGCGCGAGGCGACGGAGGCGGGAGGAGAATAGGAAGAAGGGCAAGCGGGGCGGGACGAGGACGTTGCTTTGCTGTTTTTGCTTTACGATTCCCATTGAAGAGGTTCCCATGGCAAGGCCTCAACCTCGCCCGGCGGCACAAAAGGTGGGAGGAGGGAACACAAGCACCTTGCCCACCACGCCGACGAAGACACACCCTGGGGTTGGTCCCGCGAGATTCTCCCACGGACCGAACCCATCCCCGTCGTCTAACGGCAGAGGAAAATCACCGGGAAAGAACAAAGCGGGGAATTACCTCTCCTACATCCCTCCCTCGACGGATCCGCAGACGGCATCGCTCCTCACGGCCGAGCTGGCGAAACCCTTCGTCGAGTCCGAGGAGCCGGGGTACATCTACATGTTCTGGATGACGCCCGCGTCGTCGTCGTCGTCGAGGGGACCGGCGCCCGTAGACGCGGCGAGGCAGTTCCTTGCGCCTCCCCCGTCGGCTTCGAGTTCGGGATCGCCGCGGAGGGCGTCCGATCGTCACCGGCTCGCGAGCGATGCCGTTTCCTCGTACTATGGAAACCCGGCGGGGAACGCGGGCGAGAAGAAGGCGACGATGCTTCTCAAGATCGGACGGGCTGCCAACGTCCAGCGGCGCATGAATCAGTGGTCTCGCCAGTGCGACTACGACGTCGAAGTCCTCCGGTTCTATCCCTACATCCCTAGCTCGGAGCGCGGGGCAGCGGCGAATAACAGTCCTGCGCTGAGGCCCGAGGCGAAAGGCGTGCCGAGGATGACGCCGCATGTGCGCAAGGTGGAGAGGTTGGTGCATCTCGAGCTGCAGGGGATGGGGTTGAGGGCCGAGTTGGGGACGTGTGCGGCTTGTGGGAAGGAGCATAGGGAGTGGTTCAAGGTTGGGGCTACGAGGGGGGAGGTGAGGGTTGTGGATGAGGTTATTCGGAGGTGGGTTAGATGGGATGAGGGGACTGTTTGAGGGGGGGCGGTTTGATGACGGCGTGGAGGAGGGGATGGTTTTCGGCAAAGCATGTGGATTTGGAGTTCTATAGGGCTTGGAATGGCATTTCTTTTTAGGGAGTACAAACGTGGTCTCTTGGGGTGTTGTCGTGATTTCTTTCGCATTGCGTGCGGTTTGGTTTTCGATGTGGTGATGAGTTTTGATGGCGCTCAAGTTAGTCGTCGAGTAGCCGGTCATCCTTGCAATAATGTACTCATTTGGAACGCGTGAAAAGCAAGCAAACAGGTGGAAATGAGACAGGTTATGCGAATCATCTTAGCGAAAGCACTCGGCCATGCTCTACTCTACCTCATTGAGACAGAGAGTCATTCCACGAGGGTTTCCCAATAACGGCTATTTCGTGGATCCCAAGCATGTTATGTGTAAAACAAGATCTGTCTATCAAAAAATGCACAAACAACATCAAGCCCTCCTTTTCACTCCCGAGGAGAAAACGAAATCACAGCCCACTTGCCATTCCACGCCCATTTTCTCGCACCGCTATCTCCGCCCCCGCCCTCCGTGGCCCTAAGCTTCTCGTCCACACCCGGCTCAAGACCGACGACAACGTCAGCCTTGCAGGTGCGTAGGGAGAGGACGTTGATGCCGGAACCGGGGCCAAGTGGGCCAAGGGCGGTGGTGAAGGGAGTAGTCGGGTCCCAGTCAGTCTATATAAGGAAATCAACGTTAGAACATTAGAACACAGAATACTTTTATTTTATTTTGTGCAGATAGAATAGAGAGGAAGGGGACCTTACATCTGCTGTGAGCTTTCGGTAGTTCAAGTCACCCTTGAAAATGACGAGCTCGCTTGACTTCAAATCATCAAAGAGGTCCTTCGCCTCCGAAGGCATCCTCCAGAAACTCCCCGCATGCGTCCAGAACCTGTTCGGCCGCAGGATAACCTGTCCCTCCGCGTGGAAACGACTCCACTGCGCGAACAAAAAGGCAAGGTTCTCGGCATCGGCATCAGCCAGGGGCGCCGGCGTCTTACCCTGCAAGTTCTCATCATCCGAAGGAGTCTCGTAGAACGGCTTGGGGCTGGCGAGGCAGCTCAGGAGGTGCGCAAAGTCGCTCGGCAGCACGTCGGACACGAACCACGGGATGGATTTGGGGTGGAGGACGATGTGGGTCGCGAGGCCCGAGGACAAGAGATACCCGGCGAGGATGAGGTCGACGTAGAGTTCGAACCCGGCGTTGTCGAGGACGATGTCGACCCTGCGCTCGGGTTTCCCTTCAGCCTTGGCCTTCTTAAGGAGCTCGAAGGCCGCGGCCGTATCGTTGACGAGGATGTTCTTCTCGGACTCCTTGCGCGCTTTGGCGCCCTGCAGCTTCTGGATGTCTTCGTAGGTGAGCGTCGTCAGGAGGGAAAGATCCGTGGCGTTACCCCAGAGGCAGACCTCGCACATCTCGGTGAACATGAGCTTCTCGGCCTCGTCGGGGATGTGATCGCCGCTCTGGAGCTGGGTGGCTAGTTCTCGGTAGCGCGCGGCGAGTTCGAGCACGGCGGGGCGGGAGGAACGGAAGGTCTTGATCTTTTGCCGGGCGAAGAGGTCGTAGGTCTTCCAGTGGGTGGTTTTCGTGAAGTATGTGCTTATGCGCCTGAGCTTGGGCTTGATTAGTCTCGGCTGTGTGTGTGTGTGTGGGGGGTAACAGTAATGAGAGATGAAAATAAGGAAGCGGATGGCGCGGGTTGTTTTACCTGAAGAGGTAACACTCGGAGTAGAGCCAAGAGACGTTGAGCCAGGTCGGGGGACCAAGTTTGGCAAGCTCGTCATTGTAGAGGGACACATCGGGGTATCCATCATCCTCAATGGGGCTTTGTTATGCATTCTTGTTAGTCGCGGGTCGGCGAGAAGAAGAGAGGGAGGTCGAGCGCCGCATACGTTAGCTGACGGTCGTGCTGGATCTCGTATTTGAGACTCGCAAGAGATTCGAGGATCTTCTTGCCTTCCTTTATAGCCTCCGGGTCCGTAGCGGCGTGGACGGACCGGTAGACATCGTCAATGGCGCTTGTCTAGCGTGGAGAGCCGGATGTTAGTGATGCGACAAGTAGGCGCACAGATATCGGGGGTAGTGAGGGGGGGAGCCTGAGACTGACGATGATGACAGGCCAACGTTCGCGCGCAGTGACCCAAGCGAAAGAGGTCCTGTCGCCGGTAGAGTATGAGGCTATATGCGATGTCAGATATGCTTCGTATCACCGACTCGCAGAACCGTGTCCAGCTTACGTTTGCCTGCGTCAAGGGCCATTGTAGCAGATTGTGTCGCAAGTGAGGACCTCAGGGGATCTATAGGGAGGGAGGGAAAGGGGACAGAATTGCGCCGGGGATTGAAGGAGCAACAAATTCAGCGAAAGACCAACAAGTTCATAAATTGTCCTCAGGCGATGTCGGAATTGCGCGAATGGGGTTGGTGATAACTTCCATGTGCCGTAATCATGGAGGGGTCAAGTTGGAGGTGGAAGGTGCATGGCGGGGCAGTTTCGGGATATTCCAAATGCCCCGTTAGATGTATTTTTGATTGCATTAAGCGCAGCATTCCTGTACGTGATACTCTATTTGATGGATCCCGTATTTCGGGATCTCGCGATCTCAATCGGCCCCCCTGTGCTTGTGATTGTCACCAACTGTTGCCAAGCAGGCAGGTATTTCAAGGAGGTCGATCTCGATATTTTGCTTCTTTGCCATTTTCCCCCCTCCTATATTTAGTTTTTAGACATAATTGGCCTTCTTTTTCGTGCAATTTAGGGATATTTGGGGAGCCGGCCGTGAATTGATAATCCCGGACTTGAGCTTCAGAACTCGAGGAGCCCCCCCAGTCCGTCTTGGTACTCATGAATACGGAGCTCTAGACCCAGTTTTCGTCGTTCTTTCTTATTCTTTTCTCCTTTCTCGTGGGGAAAGGTTCATCCTTGGGAAACCGCTTGGACGCTCCGGACTAGGTCGGCGCAGAATCTCAAGCGCTGCTACTCGTCCTCAATACCACACCTTGATCCCAGCATTCGCCATGAACCCAGACCACTCCATCTTCCTCCCGGCGGCGCGGCCACCTCACAAGCCCTGGGCCCACGCCCTCGTCTACTTCGTTCCAGGAAATCCGGGTCTCATAGAATATTACAACAGCTTCCTCAAGTTCCTGCGCGTCCTCCTAGACCGATCGCAGCGCGAGGTCGCCTACGACATCTATGGCAGGAGTCTCTACGGCTTCCACGATGACGACCACGTGCCTTTCACCAATAGCTGTCCACCCTACAGTCTAGAGGAACAGATCCTCAAGGCGTACGCGAATGTAGCTGAGCGGAGGATAGAGGACTCGGCGCGGCCGGGGGAGAACGGCAAGCCCTACGACTTCGTGGTGATAGCCGGCCATTCCGTCGGCGCGTACATCACTCTCGAAATCTTCCATCGCCATCACCACAACCCCTCGCTAGCCCGCCATTTGAAGCTGTACCACGGCATCCTCCTCTTCCCCACGGTCACGCACATTGCGAAATCGCCGAGCGGCCGGCGGTTAAACGCCCTCAACCAGTACTCGTTTCTGGGCAGGAACGTTCACCACTTGGCGAAGGCGCTGCTGTTACCGTTACCGGATGCCCTCTTGCGCTTCGTGTGTCGGAAGTTGATGGGCTTCACGCCCGAGGCGGCTCGAATAACGGTCGAGTTCCTCAAGAGCCGAGACGGCATCTGGCAGGGCCTTCACATGGGTAAGGATGAGATGGCGACCATTTCGGACGATAGGTGGGACGAAGAGCTCTGGGAGGTGTTCCATGATGCTGAGGAGCATAGGCACCAGCTGCCCAAGTTTATGTTCTTCTTTGCTAAGGAGGATCACTGGGTTGCCAACGATGTTAGGGATGAGTTTATCCAGAAGTTGGAAATGCATGCGAACAGGGATGGGCCGGAGCATAAGAAGGGGAGGACGGAGATTGTGGTGGATCAGGAGGGCACTGTCCCTCATGCGTTCTGTACGAGAGAGAGTAAGTTTTCACACTCACAAACTGCATTTTTCCCTCATATTTTCTCATCTCTTTTTTTTTTTTTTTTTCTTCGTTTCTTTTCTTTTTTTTCAATATTCTTTTTATATACGCCCATTGATGGCCGTGCTAACTAAATTCGCTTCTTTGCGTCTAGTGGGCAATATCGTGGTTGCTGATCGAGTGGTGACTTGGCTCAACCAGATCCAGGAGAGCTTTGCTTCGTACGACCCAGATAAAGAGCGAGAAACACGTATCCTGGACGAGGCAAAGGTGCTTGCAGGGACCATTATTAGGTAGCTTCAAGGTATATTTTGTTTCCCTTTCCAACAAAATTTAGATTCTATAATATGATAATATAATACCCGTCATATGTTCGACCCCGCCCCTGGAGAAAACGTGGTTGGGGATGGAGGCACTTTTGCCGGTGCGTCGCATTGCATGAGGCCAACGTATACCTGAGATCTATATTAGGGAACGGAGAGTAATGTGCATGTTGAATGGCTTCCACAATAATGTCAAGATGGAGCCGTCTGGATTTTCGAGATTCGGATTCATACGTAACAGGTCTTTTTCTTCGGGGAGTGACTCATAACGGGCTCAGTCGGGGCTGGCGATGTTGGCGTAGACTTCCAAGTCACCGCCGAATTCGTAGTTCGTTCCCTGGCAATATCGAGTATCGTATCAAGGGACGGAACTTTGGGAAAACGCCGACCGCATCCAGATGGATTGCCTTGCCTGCGGTTGATAAGGCGCATGTACTTGAACCTCTCCCCGGCTTCTCCCGCCTACGTATAAAGACGGTGGATAACCTGCACGGGATTGAATTCCCATCTTCTCCATCTTCTCCCCTGTGCATGTGGTGCCGCCATCACTTTGCAAAGAACGGCCCAAATATTATCAAGGGAGGTCGGGCTACGTCTAGGGCAAGAAGAGAGGATACGAGGGCCTGAGCTTGGGCTGAGCCGTCACAAGTTCAATCTTGGATCTTTCTTAGACTGAAAACTAACGATATTTCAAGTTGAAGGTGGCAAGAGTATTGGTACACTCGTAACCTCACAGCCTAACGATGGTGTCGTTTCGCAAGCTCTGCCTTCGGGGAGCACTCGCTCTCTGGAGTCTTTCCGGCGCCGGTACATGCCAAGGTAATTTCATATTGCCTCATGCCGATACTCTCTAATTCCGGGATATAGTCTAACTGGACTGCAGATGAGGAAGAGCGGACGTTGCCTAGTCTTAGAGATATGTCGATAGATGACCTATCCCAGGGCCTCGAGCAGGGTCTCTTTACCAGCGTAGATCTAGTCAAGGTAGGTTCAAACAAGTTATCGTTGGGAGTGCCCCAAAGGGGCTCGTTTGCTAAGGCGGATTCATTGAAACATATGAGGCATACGTTGCGAGGATCCAAGAGGTTAATCCCGAGCTTCGTGCTGTGACGGAGATTAATCCTGACGCGTTGGAAATCGCCGCTGCTCTCGATGCCGAACGAGAGGCTGGCGAGGTTCGAGGGTATATGCAAACTCCATTCCGCGGCTGGTCGAAAACATCCCTCACAATTCTGACGTTTGCGCTCTTCGAATAGGCCTCTCCATGGACTTCCGATCCTCATCAAGAACAACATTGCCACCGCAGACAAGATGAATAACACAGGTATGACCTGAACCAGTTTTCCATCCTTGATCTTACTCCCCCTATGCCAACACTCAGTCGCACTCCATCTCACTGAAATTTATTTCAGCCGGCTCGCTTTCCCTCAAAGGCGCCAAGGTCCCTCGAGACTCCTTCATTGCAAAGAAACTTAGAGACGCCGGCGCCGTTATCTTGGGGAAAGCCAACCTGAGCCAGTGGGCCTATTTCCGATCCGACAACAGCACGGACGGGTGGTCGGCCGACGGTGGTCAAGTCCTCGGTGCTTATCTCGAAGCCCAAGATCCCAGCGGTAGTTCGAGTGGCTGTGGTGTTGCGTCAGACCTGGGCTTGGCTGTTGCTTGTATCGGTACGGAGGTAAGGAAAGGGAGGGAGGGAATTTAAAATTCTACATGTATATATATTTGGGTTTACAGGGCTTGCGATCAAGAGCTAACGCCTACTTTTCTAGACAGACGGCTCTATCATCTCTCCCGCCCAGAGCAACAATATTGTCGGGTTTAAGCCTACCATCGGTCTAACCTCCCGAGACCTCGTCATCCCCATCAGCGAACACCAAGACACCATCGGCCCCATGGCCCGCACGGTCAAAGACGCCGCCTACATCCTCCAAGCCATCGCCGGCCCCGACGAGAACGACAACTACACATCCTCGATCCCCGACGACGGCGCGATCCCAGACTACCTCTCCTTCCTCGACAAGGACGCCCTCTCGGGCACACGCCTCGGCATCCCCGGCAATATCCTCGAAATCTTCGGCATCGCCAACCCGGACCACCCCGAAGGCCACGCATTCTACGTCGCCTTCGACGTCCTCCGCATCGCCGGCGCCACCATCGTAAGCTCCAACTTCTCCGCCTTCGAAGACCCCGAAAGCTTCGACTTCGACCTCAAGTTCCGCGTCCTCAACGCCGATTTCACGACGAACCTCGCCGCCTACCTCTCTCAGCTCGTCGAGAACCCGGCGGAGGTGCACTCGCTCGCCGATGTTCGCGAGTTTACGCGTTCGACGCCCGCCGAGGAGTACCCCGACCGAAACACGGCGACGTGGGATGTTGCCCTCGACGAGATGGGGTACGATAACACTGATCCGCGCTTCGAGGAGGACCTCGAGTTGTTTCGCAGCTATGGTGGGGAGGGAGGGCTGTTGGGGGTTATTGAGGAGTATGAGTTGGATGCTGTAATTTTGCCAACGTCCGTGGCGAGTTTGTTTGCGGCGTTTGCTGCGGCGCCGGTGGTTTCGGTGCCGATGGGGTTTTATCCCGAGGATACTGAGGTAGTGAAGGATGAGAGGGGATTGACGACCCAGGGACCAGGCCTTCCGTATGTTTTTATTTTTCTCTCCCTTTCCTTTAGTTTACCTTTCGTGCTTTCTTTTCTCTCTCTCTCTCCCTCTCTCTCTCTCTCTCACACTATTTTACACTTCAGTATCCGGTCATTGGAGAGACTAACTATACGGACATAGCATCGGATTATCCTTTCTCGGCTCCCGATTTAGCGAGGCGAAGCTACTCAGCCTCGCCTACGCGTATGAACAAAGAACGAATATCAGACCAACGAGGGATCCGTTGATTCTACCCAAGACGGAGTTGGAACATTGTATAGGGAGAGATGCTTGCGAGAAACCTCGGAGGAGCAGGAATTGTGACACGGCGGAACGGAATCTAAAGAATGAGGTGTGGTCTGGCCAATGGGAGATTTCTTCGAAGGAGTTCTAGATCTCTACGAAGTAGATGGCTGGATGGGCGTTTTGCTAAGAGTGTGTTGTGATCTTGTACTTCGTCATGATGTTCAATATTTATAGTGGGTGATATATCCTTCTTCTTGTATATATACATGTTCATTTTATTTTTATTCCTATTCATTTTTATTTTATTCCTTCTTTCTTATCTTGTATTTATTTATTTATTTGTTTATTTATTTATTTTTTGAAGCCTAAGATTCGCATCTCACCAGCATCTCACCAGATCTTTACACACAAGGAAAAAGAAGATACCTTTGGTTTAAGAGATTGCATCCGTTCTCTATCTTGAAGTTGTGATAGCCTCAATTCTGAAGTATTCATCCTCTGCTTCGTTATACTCCCTCCCATAACACCTACTTTATTATACTAAGGAAAACAAACACAAGGAAAACATCAAAAATCGTCTCGACATAAAACCCATGACCCACGCCCTAATCTCCATAAGTGAACCTAAATCGCCCATTGGATTTTCATCCCCGAAACCCCAAGTCACATCGATCCCTAGCCAAGATCTAGATGACGCACCCCGAGACAGCGCCAACCCGCTGAAACACCGGCTGCAACTCGCTAATATCGTGAGTCGGCGCCCATAGCGACAGCGTCACAGCGATCTTCAGCGCCGAATGATACAAGAAATGGAACCGCCCATGATACGCGCCCAAATCCCTCGGCCCATCTCTACCGTCCAGCTCCAAATCGTTCAGCATAGCCAACAACACCTCCTTCTCGGCCCGCACCCTGGACGAGTCGGCCCCGGGCCTCAGCTTCGACACATTGTCAAAGTACTGCAGCGCAAGCTTGCTAATGACGACCAGCTGCGCTTTCACCCTCGCGGCCCGCACCTCGTTCCTCGCAAACCGCACGAGTTGCATCCACTCCTGCGCGGGAAGCCTCCTGCGATTCTTCACGGCTAGGGAGGCGGCCTTGCACGCGGGGGCCATGCGGTCGGGCGACATGAAAATCTTGATCATGAAGACGTCGATCTTGGGAAACTCGCCGTTCTGCGTGGGGATGACGTTACCCCAGGCGTCGAGGTAGGGCCGCGTGGCGGCCTCGTGCATGATTCGCATGCCGCGGATGAAGTGCTCGGCCACGGGCGTGTAGTCGCGCGTGATGGTGCCGATGCTGATGAAGAGCCTGCAGCAGACGAGGGCCACCTCGCAGGATCGTCGGTCCATGACGGCGAGCTTGTTGGCGAGGTTGACGATGGCATTGTTGTATTCTTGCAGGCCGTGGTAGACCGTCGGCACGGCTAGCCTGCCGTGGGGGAACTCGTGGCCGTGGTCTTCGAGGGTTTTGTAGAGGGATTCGAGGGCGCGGAGGGCGTGGCGCACGGCAGGCTCGGAGGCGCTGAATTCGAGCGTCGTCCGCGCCTCGACCTCGTAGCCCTCGGAGATGGGCTTGTTTGTGAATCTGGCGGCGAGGGCGGCGATATCCTCCGCCGTTAACTTGGGCGGCGCCGGCGGCTGTTGTGGGGGAGGTATAGGCGAGGCCGCCGTGGACGGTGGTAAGATGGGCATGGCTGCTGCTGACGACGGACCAACCTGCTGTCCACGAGGTAGGGCCTGGGGAGTGTAACCTCGACCACCACGTCGCGAGACGACAGGACCATGGCCATGGGGAGGGGGAGGATGAGGAGGATGGGCGGGAGGTACTGCTACTGTAGGTATTACGCCTGCTCCGTGGATGTATTCAGGGGGCAGTTGAGGAGAGGGACCTGTTATTGGCGAGACCGAGGGGCTGTAGACCGCCGAGCCAGGGACTGCTGCTGGGCGAGATGCCAAGGTCTGCGAAAAGCCTCTTGGCTGATTCGGCGAGGGCACAGTGGCTGCGGACCCGGGCCATGATACATTTGAGACTGGGGGGGAAGGTGAGGAAAAGCTGGTTGATGATGGCGTAGATGCGGCAGTTAAGATGGCAGGTTGCCTGTTTGTCTCAGTTGCGTTCAAGGACGGGCCCCCAATAGAGCTGGGGTGGTCGGATACGATCACGAGAGATGGCTGTTGTTGCTGCTTCTGTGGCTGCTGGGCACTCTGTCTCTTCCTCTTTTGAGTCGTACCCGCCGCCTGTGTACCTGCTACCGGAGCTGATGATGTCGCTGCTGCTGATGTTACTGCAAATGCCGGCTTGGCCGCATTCTCCCTGGACGGCTGAGTGGTTGTAGGGGTTTGGTTTGGAGTCCATTGGACCAGTCGGAACAAGTCCTCGTAACCATCACAAGTCCTGCCCGTGCTGATGCACCGTTGGCAACTTGGCTTCCCCTCGTCACATTTGACTCGTCGTGTCCTACATGTAAGAGTCAATATTATGTTATTAACAGTAAGTCTAAAAGACACCTGAATGATATCGACACCCCCATGATGCAGGAGCGGGACGATCTACTCGAAATTTGGAAGTAAAAGCGATGCGTGAAGGAGGAGAGAGGGGGAAGAGTATCAAAAGAACTCCGTGCAAGAGCCCATTGAGAAGGAAGGGATCCGCCTACAGGGCTGATCTTGCTTCCTTTCTAGGGCTAGCGAATACGGGATATGGGTTCTCAAGATCCAGACCCGGAACGGCCTGGCCCTAGACCTGGCCCAGGCTCTCCCCCCGTGCTTAGAGGGGCGTGCTGTTGGCAGAGGCTTTTAAAGCCTGGCCTGGCTGATAAGCTACTGGGAAGGGGAAAATGAACGAGCAATAGGCGGTTCTAGGGGACCTATCCATCCATGGGGGGTGCTACCTGGAGAGAGAGGAGAGAGAGAGAGAGAGATAAGGGGCATCCCGGTGAAAGAGTCCAATAAACTCACCTGCATGATGTACAGCCAGTCTTGACCTTGGGCCTGTAAGGCCGTTTGCGACCTGTAGTTGGCTTTGATGGGTCCTGAGACGGTTCCTGCTGTTGCGACGAGGGCGGAGGTGGAGGCGGTGGTGGGCGATCAGAAAGGGTCATCCTAACTCAACTGGGAAATAGGAGCGAGGTGGGAGAGCGGATATTAGGGAAAATAAAAATAAAAAAAATTGTCGGAAAAGGGTGTGTGGTCAAAAAATGTCTCTGCGCGCGGCGGCGCACCAACACAAGAAACCGTGGTATTCCTCTCTCTCTCCGCCTTTTCCTTCGCTCGTGTTCCTGCTTCTGGCCTCGGTCCCTTTACCCTCTTCGCTCGTGGCCCACTATTACCTCTTTGTTTCCTGGGGGGTTGATATATATTATGACGTTGCCCTCTTTCTCTCTTCTTGCGTGTTTATCGTCGAGTGACGTAGTTTTCAAGCCCTTTCTCTGCTTTCTCTTCTGGTTCGCTCTCTATCAACCGTCTCAACACATCCCCGAGAGGGCTAATCGAAACCTGGGTTGAGAGTGCTCACATATCAGGGGAACGAGTCTAGAGGAAGGTGAATCGAAGGAGAAAAGAAATGGGTAACAGAGAGACGAAGAGCCAGCGAAAGCGGACAATAAACGCCGAACGACAGCAAAAAGGTGGATGAGATGAGATTGAGGGAATCTGGTTTGAGCTACAATTGAGGCTCCTGACGAAAAGCTGCCATCACCGGGAATGGAATCACTCCATTCGATTCGAATTTTTAATCGCCTTGCAAGGCTGAGGAGTAAGATGAGTTCACTGCCATTCGGCCTTCCCGCTGGTTAATGTTCTTCTCTCTCCTTTTTGGGGGATGTTAGTTTTGTTTTAATCTTTCTTTTTTTTTCTCCGACTCGTTAGCGGGCCAGGGGGGGTTGACGATGGAGTGGACGAGGAGTGAGGGTGATATCACAGGGTTGCCTGGCAGGTTTGACAGAGTTTGTCGCTTGAAAATTTTCAAAAGGACCACAGCTCAACAAGTCCAAGCCAAACTGTCTGTCCCCTCTCACACACAGCAAAGTACAAAAGCCGAACAGAGGACGACCATAATAACAAGATGTTTCTTCTTCCCCTTCTTTCCCTTCCCCCCTTGACGTGGTCGACCAGCCAGCTGAAAGGTCTCAGGGATGGATGAGCCACACAATGCTAAACCCGATCAAGTCATGATAGGCAGAAGAAGCAAATTGATCCAATCGCCTTTCGAGGTGGCGTCACTGCACTGCGGGTTATCGAACCCAAAATCGTGCTTAAAAGGCGAGATGCAGACGGATCTGACAAGGAAGACAAATAGACGAGAGCGAGAGTGTGATGCCAGGGAAGGACCCGTGTGGCTGGCAACTGCTGGCAAGTGTTGGGGGAATATCACGGATCAGTTGTCCCAAGGTACCCGAGATTACCCGGGGCTCAAGTGGACATGACTAATTGGAGCTGAGTCAGCCGCTTTTTCGACCACCTGATCATCGATTCAATCTGGAAGGTGCGAACTGGCCAATGAGGAGCTGCGTGACCTGCAGCCTCGCAGGCCCCTTGGCTCCTGTGCATTCTCAGTGGTGTGCCTTGGCCCTATCGGCCCGACGCAGATGCGCTAGGACGAAATGAGAATGATCCGCTGGGGGGCATAAAGTAGTGTTGCATTCTCAATCAAACGTTGTATGTTCTCCGCAGGCTCTCACGTTCCCGTACAGTGCTGATTCGCCACTGTTCACAATGGGTGGAGATCAAGCAAAGGACAAAGTGAGAAGCAACGACGATACAAGATCATGTTGTACGTCAGATACGCGGAGCAGCCATCTGTTTGTGACCTCGCTTGCTGGATAGACGGGCAGACAGGGTTGACTCTTAAGAAGAGTTGAGATTCGGGAGAGAAGCTTTCGTGTCAGGGGCTTTCGTATCCCATACCCTCTGGTTTGTTCCACTCATTGACTTGCAATCCCCAGGATTCTGAGACATGTTATGTTGGTCTGTCAAATAGAGAAGAACCCTATAATAGTGAGCCAGCCACGTTTTGACAAGCTCAGTTCTTGGGGCTGGTCCCCAATCTTCGGCACCTTTGCGACATGCGACACTTGTCAAGCACCACTCTTTCATGCCGATGCCAGGACGGAGTAATAGAACTCAAAGAGAAAGAGGCCGAGAATCGATTAAAGTAGGGTGCAAGCCCAGATGCCACACAAGATCATCACGCCGATATATTTCTCCAGAGTCCATCAAGAAGCCCGCCACTGCCCGCCACTGACTGAGCTCGGCGTCTTGGATCGCACGACTCGCTCTTGCATGTCGTAAGCGATGCTACGAAACTAGCTTTCCCCCTCACCGGTACTGGAGGCGGGCTTTTCTTGCTCTTTCTAGCTTCTCGGCCCTAAAGACAAGTGGCCGACTGCGACGAGCGGGCATGATGACTTCATGCAGGCGATGTTGAAGAGTTCGAGGTGCTGTGCTGTGCTGGCTGGTGCTTGGGGATTCGGAGCAGGACCGATATTCTGCATTGTTAGGCTGCACCTTGTCCTCCGGAGGGAACGCCCGGCAACTGTGTTAGAGGAGGGGAAATACAGAAATCCTTCAAACAAATATTAACCGTGAACACGTACAGGTCGGGGAAGAGGGTATTTAGCGCTACGAAAGGGAGGGATGGAAAGTTTCGAGGAGATTGCAGTTTTGTTCACGGCGAACGCCGGAAGCACAAACCCAGCTCGCCTTGTTACTTCGTCTTCGCATGAATGTGTTTGAAATGAAGGGCAATGACAGGACGACCGACACAGCCCACGGAGTATAGGAACTGACATTACAAGTATGAAGCAATTAATATCAATGGATGCCCTGTCCTGGGCTTCATCACGACTTGGGGATGCTTGGCCCAACTATTTGGGTTGAAGATGTTTCATGGTTTAATGGGTTTGGAGTGGAGAAGGGATCAATTGCTTCTTTCCATTTTCATGAAGTCACGGCTTGGGGCATTGAACCCATAATGTCATCTGAGAGACACGCACTGTGCCTCAGTCATGAAGTACCTTAGTACCTTAGTACATAGGATACATCGACAGATGGACATGGAGACATTTCTTAGTGTTGTGGTACTTGAGTACTTGAGTACATCGGTACTTCAAAATAGTGGGCTTTGCTAGTTTAGTAGTGTCCCATTGCCGGTAGGTCGAATTTAGCGGGGAGGTCGGGGTTGGGGAAGAGAAAAGACATTGACATCGACTGGTCCGGAGAAAGGAGTATTGTTGGTGGAGTTCGCCGAGGCATTTCTCGCATCGAAACTGGGGCACAGAGACGAAGACATCAGACGGTACCATCCAAGCGAGGCTCGCGAGAGGAAGAGGGAGAATACAATGGAGTTGATCCTCTCTGAACGTTGCAGGTTCATATCCCATACACGATAATTCGTAGGCGAGTTTCTTTCACCACTGCCATTCAACCAAGATTATGCCATGTTCCCGACGATGCCGGGAGATTGATCAGGGAGACACACGGAGAGAGTGAAAAGAGAGAGAGAAAACTGAGATGCTGGAAAGGGTCTTCTTGTATCTTGTACTAGCCACAACCCTGGCGGAGTCTGACACAGTACGAAACACTTCAACTTCACATTGTCGTTGAAATTGCCAATTCGCCAATAATGAATTGATGACGGGATTTCTTGATGAGAAAGTCAATGTTGATTGTTGTGGGCAATAATACTTCGTACTTCGTCCACCACGAAGTACCCTAATTACTTCATACAACGCTTTGGGACTGGGTACTGGTGTTAGCCTGGCGACCTGTCACTTTAATCAAATTGGAGTTTTCGAAGTCGTCCCCTGACAGGAGACCAGATCAGAGGAAAGAGCAGAGGGAGCTGAGGATCCAGAGGAGAGGAGAATAATAAGCAAATGGACATCGACCGGAAACTGGTGCGGGAAGGCGTCAGCTCTGAAGGCAGCCATCCCACCACTGACCTCGCCCAGCAGTCATCCTGAAGGATCACAACATTGAGCTCGGAGTTTTTGTTGCTTTTGGCCCTTGCCCTTGAATATTCCATTGCCATCTAACATCGATGCCCCTTGACAAATGGTCGCTGGCTTGCCCCAATGACAAATGTCGGACCCTGAGTAAGTTGTCCACCGCCAATACGCCACAGACTGAGACTGTGGAAATACCTAAAATAGGTCATGTTGTGTATCAATTGTGTTACTTGGTAAGTTCGTATTCATACCAACTCGCACCATTCGCCATGGCCCCTGGTCGTGTCAGGTTGGAAAGAAAGCCACGCGCTAGGAAGAAACAGCAACAAGCCTCATCGCCCTGGCTAGGTCTGGCTGGGTTAGAAGCAGGTAAGATCAGTTTACGGCCAAGACTACCATCGTCCATCCGCTGTGAAAGGCACACATGAAGGGGGAGGCAGACACCCGGCTTTACTCCCTGACGCGGTCCTTGTCAAACCCGGATCGTCTCATTTGTCTTCTCCCAATTCTGGCTCTGGTTCACTATCACCGGATAACCCCATCGAGCAGTTCAGACGAGGAATAGGCATTGACGGGCTTGCCTGCTCACAACTGTGTACAACTACGAACGAGTATCCTTCATTGCGAGGGAGAAAACCTTCATGAAATAAATCCACTCAGCGCTAGTGTAATTTTTTCTTCCTTTTTTCCCTCTCTTCTCTCTTCATCAAGGACTTATGAAATTGGCTTGGGGCGACAGGTGGTGCGTACTTGCCCAGTGAGGAATGATCTGCAATGGTGAATCTGCTTCGTAGGAGAAGAGGGAATAGTTGAACTTTCTTCCTTCCTCTTCATATTAGTGTACACCGTGTGAGCATCTTGAAAGTCTCCCAGGCAGTCTCCCAGGTACACTACTAGTGCGGTACGGTACAGTACGTACCTGTGGGTCCAAGGGGACCGGGAGGGAAATGGGTCCTGGGGTAGAGACAAGACTGATTGGTTGACAAGTAACCGTGTTCAATGCACTGTTCAAAGGACAATCACCCAAAATTCTCTGTTGTTTTGGTACTGACTTGAAGCAGGTACCTAGACCTACTAAGTACCACCTGTTGAGCCCTGCATCGACGCAATTACAAGGATTTGATGTGGTGTGTGTGGTGAATGTGTGTGTGCATTGCCTCCATTCCTCGGCACAGTACTTCGTATTACCAAGTCCCCTCCAGTCCGGTTACAAGTCCCAAGTCACTCAAGTCCCAAAGTCCCCCGATCCACAGCCCAAGTTCCTTCCCACATTCGACTTGGCCAGCATTACCTCCTGCCTTCCCCCCCAAAACGTCCAATCCGTCACTTGATCCACCCTCCTCCTTCCCTTCCTTGACCCGATCGTCTCTGCATCCCATCCTCACCAACTCGATCCCTCGATCTTTCGATCCCCTCTCAAATGCTCTCTCACTGTAACTGAACTGCATCATCAGAGTTTTGCCTTTGCACAACTCTGTGTGTCTTTGCTCTCTTTAACCTCGCTCGATCGATATCTTAATTAGTCCTTGAACGTCGAGCACTCATTTTCCTCGGCCTGGGCACCGCTGCCTCGAGACGATCAACTTTTTAACTCGAGCGACCCCTGAACCCGCCGATCAATGTCGCCGAAATAACTCCTCTTAAACAGACAATCCTTACTCTTTCTTTACTTGGTCGATAATCCGTCAATTGTGTATTCGACCTTTCAATCGACCGAACCACCTTATAATCCTCTTCCACAGACGCAATGTCGGCCGCCGTAAAACGGGCCTGTGATGCCTGCCATCGCAGGAAAGTCAAGTGCGACGGAATCAACCCGTGTAGGAACTGCGCGACTGCCCAGCTCTCATGCACTTACAATGCCATCCCCCAGAAGAAGGGCCCCAAAGGCTCTCGCGCCAAGGTCATCAGCGAGTTGAGGGAGACTCAACGCCAGACGAGTCTCGCAGCCCGTGTACAGAACCGCGTCGCCGGCCTCACGGCTGGCCCCTCGCAGAATCCGACAACCGCCGGCCCTTCTCCCGGTATGGTCACGGGAGAGCTCGTCAAGGAATGCCTTGAGTTCTTCTTTTCCCACATGTACTGCAACATGCCTATCCTCGTCCGCCAGACTTTGGAACAGCAGTCCATGTTTATGGAACAGAACCGCGATGCCTACTGCCTCGTCACCGCTCTCTGCGCCTTCGTTATGCTCCAGCCTGGCATGACCATGCCTTCCAGCGACCCTTACAATCTAGACATTATGCCCGGCTCGAACCTCATTGCCAGCACCCTACTTTTGGAGGAAGCCATGCGCGTTCGGAACGGATACGAATACCTCGACGCTCCGACCCTCAACACAATTGCTACCAGCTACTTCATCTTCGCCTGCTACTACGGAGTCGAGTCCCATGGCAAAGCTTGGTACTATCTCCGCGAGGCCAGCACCATGATCCACATGCTCGAGATGCACAAGGAGGACACCTACAGGCAGTGGGATCCCGTCGAAGCCGCCCGTAGGAGGAGGCTCTATTGGCTCATCTTCACCACCGAGAGGGCCTACGCTCTCCAGCGACAGCGACCCGTCACCCTGCAGGCTACCATTAACCTACCGACTTTGGCCGACGATCCTACCGACCCCCTGGCTCAGGAACTGCCTCCTTTCCTCGCACTCGTCAATGCCTTCCGCCTCTTCGACGATTCCCTCATCTCGACTTGGAACAAGACCGCCGCGAATTTCACGTCCGCCTATACAACCAACCTCCAGAAGCAACTGAACGACATCATGCCCAGCTATCTTTGCCAGGATTCCCAGTTTGGCGACATGTCGACGAACCAGCAGTGGCTCAAGACCACCCACTGGCAGCTGTCCAGCCAGGGCGAGGACAATGGCATGGGTTTCCAGTTCCCTGCTGAAGTCGCTCGTGAAATGGTCGTCAGCTGGGCCTCTCAGTTCCCCGGCCAGGGCGTTCAGCTCATGGGCACCGGCTTGGTATGTTGACATCGAGAAGTATTGGGTGCGTGCTATGAACAAACCTACTAACCGCCTCTTGCAGATCGAGAAGCTCTTCGAGATTGCCAACGATGCCGCCACCGCGCTTTCGCACAAGCCTATGTCCCGAGATAGGTTCACAGTCGGCCCCCGCGAGCGTCTTACTCAAATGCTCAACATCGTTGCGGTGCTGAGGAACGGAGACCAACGATTTATTCCTCTGCTCTTCAACAAGATCACCGAGGCACTCCCTCGCATCGTGACTCCCATGCTCCAGAACGCTCCAGAGTGTGTCACTGCCAACCTTGCTAACATTGACATCTTCGATGGCTTCGGTAACGCCGGCATGGCTCAGCCTCCCCCTGGCCAGATGTCTCTTAGCCTGGATACCGAGGATCTCGACGTCAAGTTCGGCGTCTCCGACTACGACCGCAAGTTTTCGCTCGCATCGATGGGCGCCTCTCCCGACTCTAACCTGGGTAGCAACGGCTCGGCCGCCATGTCGATGCCTCCAGGAACGTCCCCCGACATGTCCCAGAGCTTCACGGCATCACCACCCATCATGTCACCGGGCATTGATTTCTCGCATAATATGAATGACTTTGCCTTCCCCGACATGATGATGCCGAGATTGGGCGGACAGAATACCCAGCCGCAGATGAACCACCACCAGCAACAGCCGCTCCCACACCAGCACTGCGGAATGCCGACGTTACAGAGCCAGAATCTCAGTCCACAACAAATGCATAGTCACATGGGGCCGAATACGATGGGCCAGCCACCACCCCAGAATATTGGCGTGCTAAGTTCACAAGGCCAGCCAATGGGTAATCCACCACCAAGAATGATAAACCAAAAATCGGGCATGCAAGGGCAGATACCGATGATGCATGGCATGAGTCCGACGGGGGTAAATATGGTCTCCCCAGGCATAGGGATAGATCACCAAGGTGGAAAATCCTTTACACTGGCCTCACATCCAGCGCAAACGCCTGGGATACCGAGAACGGTCGGGGACTTTCATGCGTTACAACGGGTAAGTCATAAACTGCATGGTATCAGACAAAGCACACGGGAGTTCGATCTCACTAACACAGCCACTTTCTTTAGTCATTCCCCTAGCAATGAATGATCGTTAGCCGTGGGGAGTCTCCTCTCTACTCTACTCACTTTTCTTTCTGTCATCATTAGCGAGATGTCCGCTTCCTTTCGCCTGCTTAATCAAGTTAGTCCTCCACTCCTCTGCCAAGCGGTCCCTTCGAGGTCTTGCTTGGTCAAGGAGTGTTGGGTGACTGGATCTATGCAGTGTTTGTTTCTTGGCCAGGCGTTGGTGGGATGGGTAAGATACGGAATGCGTAAACCGCAAAGCATTGATATATTGGGCTATCTTTTGAAACGCTTTTTTTTTTTCGATTTCTTTTTTCTTTGTTCCATCTACATACTTGTCACGACAGAGCTGCTATGAAGGGGCCATGGCATCTGTCGATAATAGCCACACACCGGCTTCTCGCCCACTTAACAACCCTGCCTACTTTCTTTTGTCTACAAAACATCGTTTACCCTGTTTTGCTGTTGTCTACATACACACCAACTGCCACACCGCGGGTACAAACAGGCCCCCGTCATTTCCTTGGGTTACATTGTTTCTCCGTCAATTGTCATACACATTCCTATAGTGTCCCCGTTCTTCCGGCTGTCTTCCCCTTTCTCTATCTATATATGTATCCATAGGGTCGTGGTTGGGAGAGGGTGGTGGGAGGGGAATTGTGTCGATCTTTTTTTTGGTCTGGGTCCTGAAAAACGAAGAGGGTTCTGCAAGATTTCAGCTGTATCTCCTTCCATCCTTTCTGCAGTAATACGGGAATCTATGTTTGCCCCGCATCATCTTTCCACTATCTAAAGAATGACAACTGGAAGATGTGCCCTTTGTCGTTGACTTGGTGCTTTTGAGGATGGGACGCGGGGGAATCTCTAGGATCTTGCATGAGGGGTCGTTGGGGGACTTGGGGATGTGATGTTTTCTTGTGGAAGGGCTTGTTTTAAAGATAGTGAAGCTAGCACTGGACAGAAAACTATAATTTCTTTTTGAACTAAGCCTGGGGCAAGGCCATGCGTGGTGACTGTGTTCCTTTCCTTGGTTTTTGAGATGTACTGGGGGTAAGTCAATGGATTGATCTTTGCGATGCCTTGGCGCTTTGGCTGGGTAGAGAGGCTGAACTAACTGGCCTGCCTGGACTTGCAGCGAGGGAACGGAAAGCCGAAACGACTAGTTGGGGTGGCTGGAAGGAATGTGTGTTACCTGCCCTGCTAATCCTTCGCGGCAGGTCCCCGGCTCGTTGAGAATTGGGCAACCAGGGGGAGAGACCAAGAGTCATGGCTGTCTCCCGAGTTTTCAATGGACAACCAACGAATAGCAGGTCCCAGTCTTCCAAGAAATTGAACACGGTCCGTCGCATATTTTCAATTTCCCTCTAGAGAGGCCTACTCTAGTTAATGGAAAAACATCGAATCCGAAACCTCTAAAATCCCGGCTGCGGCCATATCGACAGACCTCAAGGACGTCTACACCATTTGTCCTTTCCTGGTACACCTCTCTTCCATTACGGTCAAGGGGGGGCTATACTCTGCCTCCACCAGATATGATTCGAGAGGAAACAGAAAACACTCCCACCAGACAAAGAGATGGAGATGTTCGTGTTTTGGTGTCGAGGGCTAAAACCGCGGCATCCTGAAATGACGGTGTGCATGCGGAAGCCAGTGAGCCTCGGGAGAGACGCGGATCTTCCCCCGGTCCTGAGATGGAGCTATCCTTGGTCTCGGTTGGGCCGTTCGAAGATGAGGGGCTGCACACCCTAACGGCCGGTCCCACCTCAGCAGCCCTGGCATCTCCCGGATCTGTTCTGTTTGCAATAGACTAGGTACGTGACGAGAAGTGAAATTGGCAGTGGGCTTCTTACATACCTGCTCGTTTTTAATGGTTGCACGATGGTGGGAAGATGCAGTCCTACTGGTGCGGCTTGCCTTGGCTACTCCAGAGAGATATAGAGGGGATTCCGTCTTCATTTCTTGGAGAGATCTGTGAAATGCTGTCAAACCACTAGATCTTCGAAGGACGGGGCTAGGTTAAGCTTGTTTCTGTTGGCCAAATCCTCACCAGTTCTTCTGTTCGGAACGTCTGTACCGGGACTCCCGATTCCTGGGAGGATATTCCCTGCTCTTCAACGCCCATCCATCCACCTTCTGCCCTCCTCGATAAGACGCGGCTCAATCTTCTCCCACCTTTCTGCATCTCGCAGCATCTTCCTTTTTGGCCCAGGCGTGTTTATTTGTATGAGGGCCCGACGCGTTGCCAGAACGCAAAACTCCACCAATTGGATCCGAGGCCGGACTGGCCTGGTTCAGTTCTGCCTTGGTCGTCATCGGATAGTAACGGCGTCGGGCGGCCGGGCGAGAAAGTGGAGGCGTGTTCTCTATCCGCAATCTCTGTTTAAGAGGCCGAAAAGCCCTGGGAGTGGGCACATATGAGAAATGCGGATACTATTCGATGCCTTCAGCTTGCACTTTTCTTACCGTACCAGGAGACGTAGAACGCTCAGGTGGTACGCCACTTGTCTTGGTATTCCGTACAAAATTGCGTCCTACCTAGGGAGCGCAATCTACCCACGAGTTTATCTGAAGATTATAACGTGCCACCATCTGACACTACCTTCTTTTCAAAAGGAGAAGATCCGAGGAGACGTTTCCGGACTTTCTTACCCCAGAGCGGACAGCGGAAGAAGAAAATCGAAAACAAGGTCTGGGGTATTAAAGGATAAGACTGGCTTGACAGAGATATATTGTGGCTTTCGAGCCGCGCGATCCACTTTGTGCAACTCTGGGCAAATGAGTGAGATCAGACGGTTTCTCTCCAGAGCCATTATCCATCATCCGAGTGTGTACTACCAGCAACCGGTTCAGAATTAGAAAGGAGAAAAGTGGATTCATCTTGTTTACCAAGTTTTCTGATCTCGGCCAGCTTCAGTGGACTGGCTGGTATGCTGGCCCCTTCACGACCTGGCAGGCTGCATGGGTCGCGTGTTGGATATAGACGACAGGGTCTGGGAGGTTTGCTTAAACGGAGCAGAGATGTCGGGGATATATGGTCGACCTCTCTGTTTGTCTAGAGCGGTGACCCGGGTTGATTCGATGTCCTCGTGCACACCATCCAGTCTCTCATCCTCATCTTGCGAGGGAGGGTTATATAAAGTTGGTCTTCTGCCCAAGCTCAATCAATCCTCGGTGAATCATTGCCAGCCCTCCTTAGCCTTCAGCCTCCTTCTTTCTCAAGGACTTCCACTCGTTTAACCTTTGCGCTCTTTCCAACCGAAATATTTTTGACAGCAATGGTTCGCCTCGCCAATGGCCTGGCCCTCTTGGGTCTAAGGTAAGTTTAAAGCCGGGACTTCAAGATGATGAATGTGCATGTCGTCTAATTCGACGTGAACTTTCCAGCTCTGCTGTGGCCCTTGGGCGCGTAATTCCTCGACATGGCTATGACTACGGCATTACTGTCACAGTCACTGAGACCGAGTATGCTGCCCACTGCGCTTCAATCTCGACATTCACCTCGCATGTCACTTTGACGTCAGGCATTCATCTTCCCCCCTCTCCCTCCTCCTCCAGCGCTTCTGAGAAGGAGTCTGGCGGTTCAGGATCGAGCTACGCACTCCCTGTCCTGTCAACCGAGTCGAGCGGACCCGTTCAGCCATCTAGTTCTCCAGAGGCTATTACGACCCTCAAGACTACCAGCAAAACCACCGAGGTCGTAACTGTGCCGACATTGTCGAGCAAGAGACCCAGTGGCAGTCTGCACTCGTCTCGGGGCGAGTACCCCGGATCTACCGCGTCGACCTGGTCCTCTGGTGTTGAAAGCTCTTCGCCAGAGGAGCCGACTGGTTCGTATGGTCCCTCTTATGAGCCTTCAGCCACCGGTCCTCACTCCTCTACATCTGGAATCACGAGCGCGGGCCCTGTTCAGCCTTCGTTGACTGAATCCCATGTTATTGGCACCGAGACCCCGACACATGTCTCCTCCTCCTCGAAGTCGCACACTGGTCCTGGCTTGTCGACAGGCTTGACACGCAGTCATCTCTCGACGAGACCTGTCTCCTCAAAAAGCACCAACATTTATGTCCCAACGCCTCCAACTGGAGTAACCAGTGGCAGCCCGCACCAGCCATCCTCGGCAGGAGGAACTAGCTCATTTAAATCGTCTAGCCGCGTGACGAGCCATCCTCAACACTCGTCGACATCGGTTTCTGATGGCTGCGCTGAGGAAACTTCCACGCAGCGAACTTTGGCTATTGAATCCGCTCACCTTACAGAATATACTCGGTCCGTTCGGGGTCCGTCGAGCTCGGAGAAGCTGACCGAGGCCCCTTCCGTGCCAACGAGGGAATCAAGTGCCGGGTCCGAAGGGCCTACGTCTTATGGACACACATATACCGAGACTTATGTGTCTACTGGTGTGGAATCGGCTGGGCCTACTGCCCCGGAGAGCTTGGGTTCTGTGACGCTGCCAGGATCAACTCGGGGGAACACTCTTATTCCGACTGTGTCTTCTGGCCCCGATTCTAGTGGAGTGGAATCTTCGGGTCCCACGCCGTCTGTCGGGACTAGCCGGAGAATCACCAGACCCACGAGATGGAGTACGGAAAAGCACCCGACAATTCCGGGTACCCATCACACCCATAAGCCGTCGAAGACAACGATCGAGGGTCCTTTCCCAACTGGGGGTTACGGTACCGATACCAGGCAGCCCGTATCTTCAACGGAAGATTCGCACCCCATCACACAATCCCCGGGTGAGTCGTCTCATCACCCAACGTACCAGCCGTCCTCTCATGGTCCTCGCCCTTCTTCATCCAAGCCCTACGAGTCGGGAACGACAATCGACTCGAGTTCCCCAGAGGAACCAACCTCGTCATCATCATATGCCCCAACGGATGTGGTCCCTACCTCCGCCCTGACTATCCCTACTGAGCCCGTTGAGCCTTATCCACCCGTCTATGAGACATCAACCGAGGACTCGGGACCAATCGAGGGAACAAGGACTACCCAGCTGACGACTTTCGCGACCACTACGACGGCGGGCTACCACCCCGGCTATGGCTATAGATACCAAGGAGACTGGGATAGGAATAGGGGTCGTAAGGGTCACTGGTATGAGTGGTAAGTTGTCGTGGACGTGGCGGAGCGTGTCAGTGTCTTGACATAGCCTTGGGGGATTAGATGTGGAGAGCGGATGATAAATATTTGCCGGGATTTACCTTCTATTCATTACCATTTTTGTTCCTTCTTTCTTCTTCTTCTTCTTCTTCTTCTCCTCTTGACAGTTATTTGGAAGGCTTGAATACTTAGGGCGAGGAACTTGGGGTGATTATGGACCTAGATAGTGTGAATACAGGGGGGAACACAATCTCCACGCTCCGACTCTGCAGATAGTGATGTCTAGCAACCGCAGTTGTAGGCGGAGATGGTAGACGGTGCGGATGTTCCAAGAGAATCCTATAGAGAAGAAGGGAGTCGCGTCTTGGCGCAAGTGCTCAGGGCTATCGTAATGCTTGGTCCTCACGGTTCTTGGAGTCTGTTCGAGGTTGCAAGGAGGTTTTGATGAGATTTTATTGACTAGGGATGATACGAAGGCATCGGAGATCCATAAAGTGTGAACCTATCCTGTCCTGCCTTATGCACTGACTTTCTTCACGCTCTCTACCATCAACTTGCTTTCTTGTTTTCCATCTCCATCTCCATTCCCACCACTTCAGAGACAGATGCCGCCACAGTCTGCACCGCCCGTTGACGGATCGCAGTCGTCCCTAGGATCATCGTAACACGACTTCCCCTTGGGACACCCAAACCCAGCAATGCCGCCACAAAAGATGGGAACAACACAGATACCAGGTGCATCGCAGGCCATTCCACAGCCCTCCCTCCTCGGGTCATCCATACAGACGGCGTCGGGATCCTCACATTCTAGGGGCTCAATTCTAAAACCCCCGCATGACGGGTATTCGGGACTCGGTATGGGATCCTCAGGCACTGGTTCGATTGAGGGAGTAGGCTTAACAGGAGGCAAGGGATCGGGATCGGGGATCGGGATGGCCTTCTCGGGGACGCAGCGGCCCTTGCAGGAGCGGTTTACCCGGATCGAAGGACAATCTGTGACATCGCATACGAACCCAACGGGGCAGATGTCGGGGGTGGCGGGATCGCAGCTGATGGCGATGGCGGATGCGAGCGCGAGGGTGGAGAAGGGGAGGAGGGAGAGGAGCTTTGGGGAAACCATGGTGAAGCTAAGTGCTTGATGTGTATTGAGATAAGCGAAAAGGTGTCACTGAAAAGAAGTTTGAGACTGCTCTTAAGAAGCGATGGTTATTGAAGTTCTTTCTAGGATTCTGGAGACGGAGGATGGAATCTCACCTCAATTTATCCTTTTCCCTTCGTATAGAACCACAATCCGTCCATCCCCTGTCTACGACGCCCCCCTCGCCTGTTCAAACTAGAAAAAGGGAGGAGAATGGAAAAATCACATCTGCATGATTAGTCGAGTTCTCGGAATTCTTCCGGTCAGCTCGCCTCAGAGACATCGAGTGATCGACACCCCGGTCTAAGTCAGTGCTAAGATCGCCCGCCCAAGTGCGCGGCATGTCACGAATCATAATCAAGCCCAGCTGAAAGAGACTCTTGTCCGTTTCCAGGACACTTATTCGGCCTCGGAACATATCAGCTTATGCCATAGCTCTTATTCCTGTCCAGTGGCATTCCGGACCCGGGAACTGCCTCTCTCTCTTCGGCGGCGTAAGGCAGAGCAGGGGAGGGAAAACTAATGCCACCAATCGGTGACTATGAGCATGATGGGCTGGCGAGGCGAAGCCAGCTTGTATTACTTCATATTGCGGAGAGAATTCAAGCGGTTGGTCTGCGATAATCAGCGCCAAGAACTGAATATTAATCACTGCCAGGAGAACCAAGCTTTTTAACCACCAGTGGCGGGGATCAACTAACTCGGTTGGTGAGTGCATATTGATACTAGAAGGGAATTTGCTTTTGGGAAGCTATTTATAGCACGATCGAGTTTGCAGAGGCTCGTCCCGATACAAAACGCGCAAAGAGAAGAAGAATATCGTTTAGGTCTGCGGTTTCTTGCTTCTCTTTGTCGTTGGGAGTTGCAGCTCTCCTACCCAAGAGCAGAGACGCAGTTTCAGATCTCCCCTCTTAAGGAGGAAACCACACGGACTGCTCTCTGTGACTGGCATGACTCGGGCCATTCATCTGATCCACGAAGAAGCAACGTGAGCCGCGGCTTGATTGCTCTGCCCAAAAAAGACACGCCCGAATCCATGCTGCTCCACCGTCACTATCCTCTGCGGCATCATCGCTTGGGGTTGAGTCGCCGAGTCGCCGAGTCGCAGATAAAGGGTTCATATCACTTCCGATATCCCTTGCCAGGCAGTCCTGGAAGGAAATGCCAATTTATGTAAGAAATGTTGGTATTTGCCAAAAATAAAGAATAGCATAATAAAAGGCAGATCATAAAGCTATCCCTCTTCAGTCTACTCTACATTTTTTTTTAAGGGTCAGGCTCTTCACCTGTCTTGTCCGCGGGCGATCCGTCGCCACGTCCGCGTGTAGATGTAGAGGGCAATGATTCTGTTCGCTTTTCACCAGTTTCCGGTACCGTCTCTTGCCTGGAACGGCGAACAGACTCGATAATATCGGCCTCGACCCTATCATAGTCGAGTCTGCTCTCATCCAGCGGATCGGTTGGGAAAGACACACTAAATGTGGGAAGCGTATTGATGTATTCCAGCAGCTCTCGTGATCCAGGATAATCGACCTCAGACGTTGGCCTTCGATTCAAGAAAGAAATTTCATGCCGCGACAATGGTCTACGTTCCCATACATCGCGATAGATGCGGTGATGAATAGTAGCGTACCAGTCGTCGACACGCACGAGGTTCCGATCGTCGAGAATGATGGGTAGGGGACATGAATCCGGAGATGGCGGGTCGGAGGAAAAGAAGGAAAGAATGGAATCCTGCTGATCGTCGCGCAATTGGGTGATTCGATTTGTAACTTTGCAGCGACACGCGTGGAGATAGAGGTTTGGCATGTTCGCGTCATTGCCCTTTGCGCGGTTTTCTCCCCTGCGATCGAACACGACGACACCGCCGAAAATACGATCCTCGGCCCAGTACCCAACGATATCGGCGACCTTGTCGGGGTAGATATCGTCGGCGAGATAGATCGGGTGGTAGAAAATTGTCGGGGGAGCTTCCATGACGAACCCAGAGGTATCATCTTCGTTGGGCATGACCCAGCTGACCACGCTATCAACATCTCCCTTATGGAGCCGGAGGTCCATCTTGAAGACCGTGCCGGCCAATTGGTGGATAGCGACAGCAACTAGTTCGATGAGGCGTATATTGAAGGCCTTGGTGCCCTTCTTTGCTTTCCGGAACCCGCGGACAAGCTGTCAGAGGTGTCAGTATGACCACATATCATCGCATCACTGCATGAGGCTATGAGGCTATAAGGTTATGAGAAATATCGGGGACGATAAGAGGAGATGGAAATAGGATATTGCCGACCTTCTGATTAAACTTGAGCGTTGCAGGATCCCACAAGTCCCTCATCTCACGGGCTTTATCCATCGCGCCAGGACACAGTTCCTCATGACTCTCCAATGGATGATCTCCCCAAAGGCGATGGTTCCTGCGATCCCAACCGACATCGGCAGTGGGGAGCCCATCGATGATTTGTGCAAACGTAAAAAGAGCAACCTCCGTGGAAAGCACGTTCTTGAGGGCGTGAACGAAAGCCTGATGATGTTCGGGTTCCAGGCTGCTCAGGTTGGTGCGCTCCTGGTAATCGATGAGCGCCAACTCTCGCAGGAGTACAACCAATCTTTCGACCTGCTCATCGTCGAGTCTGTCACCTTCCGTCGAGAACATTTCAGACAAGTCAGGCATGTTGTTTCGATAGCGGAGGTATAGCGTGAGGGCGTATCGCGTGCGTGCTGGTTGGTTAAGTCAAGAGTCGTCGAGTTGTAAAGGTCGAGGCGAGGCGGGGTTTGGTGATGCTGTGATGCTCGATCTTCAGCTGTGACGTAGCAAGGCGTCAAATGAGTCCAGCCATGTGATTTGGCCGAGAAAATGCAAGAAATACTCGACACAGAATGGGTTATATCGAGACATCAAGGCCAGAAGATGAGAATACTGTTCCGGGCAACAAATTGATCTCGTCCAACCGACTTGATGATTGTTGCTACTAACTTTAGCTCCCGGCGCCACATACACTACTACTACGACACTAGTTCCCAAGTGATTGATATCACATCCAGTCTGTCCTGCCTAATAAACGTTTGTTGTTGGTCGCAGACTCGCAGGCTCTCCGATCGGTCAATCCGGGCGGTAAACAAACCTATCACGCGCAAGTGCTCGACATACGATCAGCATCTTGGTCTAATCTAGGGAATAGCAAAATCGAAATCTAGACCATGGCGCTTCGACCTTTATTCTCCCCGATTGCGTAGGCTGCTGCTGCGAAGTTGAGAGAACCTCGCCTCGAGATGCGGGCCGCCATTATGGTGACGGAGGTTCCATGATGAGATTTGCATCGTAAATATCAATGTCAATAAATTATATATAGTATTATCAATTGATTTTTTTCAGAGTCCTACCGAGGTGCCTGAGGATCGGACGTGTTCCTCCTCCCCCCCCTTCCCCATCGACATCCCTCAAGTATACTGCCACGCAGCAGGAGAATCCGCAGCAGAAACAGCCAAGTTGACCGCAAAGCATCCCTCTCTAATATCCGCATTCGTCGCATTCCTCGAATAAAGCGTCCACTTCCCACCCCCGCCTCCCGAAGCCGTCGGATAGCACGCAACCCACCCCAAAGCGCCCTCATTGACATTCACGAAACCGCCGCCCTCGAACGCCGCGAACCCGCCCACGACGCTGCCCCCCGGTATGTACGCCGAGTGCGCCTGCGTGAACCCCACGTACCACGACGGATCGAGATAGTACAGCTGGCCGCCGGGCACGGAGACGGCGAGGCCGTTGGGCGCGAAGAGCGCCGTCTTGTCGCCCGGCGGACAGTTCTCCTGGCCCACGGTGTCGGCGGGGCAGTAGGAGCAGGTCTGGCCGCCGACCCAGAGGTGCTGCTGGCATGCCGTGACGGGCCAGCCGTGCGCTGCGATCTTGGGGTTGGAGACCGTTAGGGTGAAGGCGCCTTCGTGGCGGGGCAGTTGGTTGAGCGCGCCGTTGGTGCAGGTGTACATGAATGTGCTGTAGCAGGCGCCATTGCAGTAGCTGAGGGGTTCTCCGGCGATGATGGGGCAGAGGAAGTTGCCGTTGTGGCAGACGTACTAAGGGAGGGTGGTGTTAGTATCGCGGGATGATGTGGGTGTCCATATTAGCTAGGGTGAGGGCTCAGATATGACGTTGAAGAGGAACTTGGAACTTACCTGGTCGGGGTAGTAGGGCGCACCGCCGCAGTCGAGGATGTCCTCGGCCACGGTGAGGCCGACGAAGGCTACTAGACTAGCAAAGACTGAGGTGCGCATCGTACATGTAATGGTGACTTGTGAGTTTGATAGATATGGATTTGCTCCAATAGTCTGGAGAAAGAGGCTCGCGATGCTTAATGGGCACGTATAACGACAAGGCCGACGAAGATCAGAAGAAGGGCTGGCGGGTTATATACCTCCCAGAATGCTTCCCTTCCCCAATCCAGCAAAAAACCCCGTCATGGGAAATCGTCGGTCACCTCGTACTTCGTATGTGAGTCTAGATTAGATCGGGGCCACCCGCTCCCCCTCTGTCGGGCCTCGTATTGACGCTGTCTCTGTGGCTAAACAGGTGAGGCATCGACGTCACTAGTTTATTAAACATTCCTATGGGATATGCACGGGGACTGCAGCCACCGGTCCTTGTTTCCCTCCCGGTCTCTGCACCTCGGTTCTCCAATCGCACCCCATTCTAATGGAATCACGACACATTCTCGTGCTAGGTCTGTCCATATCTGGTTGAAGAAAAGGGTAGCATTATAAAGAAGACTAACACGCCCCCCTCATGCCATCGAATGAGGATCCCGAACCTTTCTGGAGAGAAATTCGTATTCAGCTCTCAGCAAATGGGAAAGAAAAGCGATGGGCCCAAACCGAATGAGTTAAGAGATCGGCACTTGTTGGAATTTTGGGAGCTAATGCATGATTTCCCCGGCCGGCCCTTTGCGGGATCTACGGAGGAGGGTAGTGTAGAGTACCTCAGTAAAAAAAAAAAATCCCCTAGGTTTTAGACCAGGTCTTCACTGAGTCGTTTCTCCCTATTCAATGTGAATGGATGCTTCATGGCAAGCCAAACCCCCAGATCGGGACAACCTGGATTCCGGGGACTCATCTTAATTCGGCCAGGATAGATCGAGAACCGCAGACCTTAGCCGCGAAAGATGAAGCGACGACATAGACAAGCCCCGAGTCCTCCGTCCCAGAAGTGATTGTAATCATTGCATCCCTTCCAACCTCCCCATTTCGAGTCTTCGAATGTGCAGAGCTTAAATGACGCACCCTGCATGCACCCACCCGCAGAACTCTCTTCGTATTCAGAAAAATCCTGGGTTCCATCGCATTGCGGAAAACCCGGCACTCGATTCGAGCCACGATCCCCCGATTCGACCTTTTGTCATCCACCTATCTCCAGGGATCAGGTGGGAAACATGCAGCAGCGTTGCAGTGCACAAAGAAAAGGTAAAAAAAAAACAAGTCGGAGTGTTTAAGCTTGGGATGACCCGAGTCGCTTCCATCGTTAACCTCCCTTGCCACCCACCCTGAAGAGATGACCACGATGACAACTCACGCAAGACGAGATGACATGCCACAATCGCAAAAGGCAGAACTGTGGGAACAAGCGGGCGGGGGAAAAAAAGTATCATAGAGAAGAGACGATGTACAGCGAAGAAGAAAAGAACTACTACACGCAACTCAATGATTAAAAGAATATGCATACCGTGCCTCGCTCAACAGACACGAGAACTAAAAAAGAAGAAAAAAAGAAAGACCGTTCATGTCTCAACGCCAAACAATGCTCCAAGTGTTTCCCTTCCCGTCTCCCCACGTGCTCCCCGTACGCTTCCCCATAAGCTTCAGCTCCCATCTTCCCCCAAGCTATGGTAGCGCACCCCGTCTATAGGCAAAGCCTCCAAAAAACGAAAGGTTTGGCTCAAATCTACCCCTACGCTCCATCGACACCCTCCTCTATACGAACCGCACCTCGTTAAACAACCCCGCCCGCACCTGCACAAGCCCCGCAAGTTCCATCAGGAACGACTGTAATATCAACGAATTCGTAAGAACATGCGACACCGAAACCGTAATATCCTCTTCCACC